>JARRAA010004917.1:0-24401 GCA_030557295.1 Ecitodaemon sp. MM-2014
TGTGGAACAGTCGAACTTTTAATAAAGATGCTTTAATACTGGACCAATTTTCTTCCTGAATTTTCTGGACGTCATGGTGCAGAATAACGAAAGCCAAACGGTTTTCGAACAGGACGCAGCCATAATGCCTAGGTGGGCAAGACATCGAAATGGCAACCCCTTTATCTGAAAGTAATCGTAGTTCAAGTTGGGAGCCGAATTGCGCTAACATATATCAACACTAGTAATCTTGAACAGTGAAAAGAACCTCCAAAATTGGCTCCACAACTTCTCCGAATCTTCCCCAGCCGATTTCTGGCAAAGGGGTGGGCACCCATCGACAGGAGATCGTTAGCAATAGTGGAAATACATAATGTGATTAAATTGTTGTTACATTTAATGTGGAACAGTCGCACTTTTAATAAAGATGCTTTAATACTGGACCAATTTTCTTCCTGAATTTTCTGGACGTCATGGTGCAGAATAACGAGAGCCAAACGGTTTTCGAACAGAACGCAGCCATTATGCCTAGGTAGGCAAGACATCGAAATTGCAACCCCTTTATCTGAAAGTAATAGTGGTTCAAGTTGGGAGCCGAATTGCGCCAATTCCATTTGTCGAAATCGTTGAATCTTGGCCTGACCATCAGCCACACACTATCGCACCACGTTGGGACCTCGCGGTCTGCGATGTAATTCGAGCGCGCCGGGGCGAAGTTTCCCCATTACGCCGTGCCGTTAATGATTCCTAGATTAGTCGATAAGTCGATCATTAGTGGATATTCCGACGGGCCATTAAAACTTAATCGAATATAATCAAGTTGACTTATATCGGGCGGGAATAATCCGCGTCAGACGCTCATTTTTCACGCGCCGCGTTCGGCCGACATTATTGCAATTAAAGTTCGCACTTTCGAAATTTACCAATTACGCCCGCGACGGCCGCAAAGCTGACTGCGACTTCCGGCAAATAAAATTTAATTAAAGCCCGGAGACGTGAACCCGAAGCGCAGAAATAAAAACGCCCGGCGAAACACTTTCGGCGCGCTGCACAAGTATTGATCACCCCGCCGACACACTGACATCGTGACACCTGAGCGGAAATTAAAACACCCTAATTTGACTGTCAAATGTGTAATTCCGGCAGTTTATCGGAAGGCGGCCCCGAATTGAGAAAAATGCGCACACGTGTATGCATTTAAATCCCACCCTCGCCGATTATTTACATAACAAACGGATCGGCGCGGCGGCGTTCGATTTCCCGCGTCCGGGCGCGCGGAAAAAAACAAAAGCGGAGCGGCGGCGGCGTGGCGATGATATGCCGGAGACTTTCAAATTCAAATTAGATTCTTATTTTATTTTTTCGTCGCGGTTGGTTACGTCGGCACAGACCGCTCGGTCTGCAGGCTGCATACAAATTTCGGCGATTTTGCTCCGGACCGGCAACCAGGGCGAAACCTACAAGTATGCGGATCGTCCGGAAAGTCTATCAGAAAAGCAGAATATACGAGAAGGATGTTTTTTCTAGTCAGATATCATTTCTAGGGGAGAAATCGAATTTCTTATCACGTGAAAACTATGCCACTGTAAAACAGTCGAATAACGAAAAAGTGACAAGTACCAAATCCGCTAGGAGGTTGGACGATTTGAAATTAGCAAAATCTTCCGCTATAATATTATATCTAGGCATCTAGACTAATATAAAACAGAAAATATCGAGTGTCCCGATTCACTCAGAAAGTATTGCACCCCTCGCACGTAAACTAAGCCAACTGCAGTTGTTCGAACGCTCTCCTAACGGCTCCGATGTCCGAAGGGGAACGAGAACGTCGAGAACATCGAGAACGAGACGTGCGCAAGTGTGAAAGCGCTCTCCTTCGTTCGCGGTAGTTCGCAGCTCGCTTGCAACGCGCGCAACGAAGAAGGCGAAGGAGAGCGCGGAGAAGGACGGAGACACCGCGCTCCTACCGATTCTCTGGTTCTCTGCCCGCCGTCGCTCGTTCTCGCTCCTGCTCGACGGGCCGCGCGCGCTCCCTCTCCCTCGACGCTGCCGGCGGCACGTCACTGGTATCGAGTGAGCCGGCGCGTTGCGCGCCTGGGCGAGTCACGTGACGCACCGACGCAGTATGGCAGCGGAGTCCCCGACTCGGGAGATCGCACACGAGCGGCGCCGGCGTCGGGCTGCTCAGTGCGTTGTCGATCGTTCACGGTCGCGAGGGCGTACCGCGCGCGCTCTGCTCGTCGCCTCGGCACACACACCGCGAGCAATCGACTCCACGCGTCGCGACGATCGCGATCCGAATATCGGCGGGTGTCGTCCTTCCGAAACGCTCCGACGCGCCCGCGGCCGGGTCGGACGGAACGGTGCGCGCCGGAGTTCGCTAATGGTTTTTGAGGTCAGGCGATTAAGAAGAGAGGCGATTGACCCGAGCAAGTCTTAAGACTCTCTCTCCCTCCAAGACGCTCCGAATGTGTAAACATGTGCGACGGTTCGATCGCGCGCCGGAGCCGGCCCGCAGCCGACTGTGAATTCAGACGCGCGAATCGCGCCGCCCGGTAATGTGATGTGACACTTTCTCAAGGAATAAGGCAAATGGCTCTCAAACACGCGTTCGGTGCCATCGTGGTGCTGACCAGCATCGTCTGCTACCACAACAGCTGCCATTGCGGCTTCGTCTTCGACGACATCAGCGCGATCAAAGATAATCGCGACCTGCGACCGCACACGCCGCTCGTCAACGTCTTTTATAACGATTTCTGGGGTACTCCCATGCACAAGGTGAGCACTAGCCCTAGAACTTTCGGGACGCAAAACTTGCGGCGCTCCGACTAAACCCTCGGACTTGCGACTTGTTGTGAGAGGTCTTTCTACTCGGGCGGACTACCCGCTAGAGTGATATATTACTGCGAGCATCAAAGGACTAACAAGTCACCAAAACAATTTAGACACGTAATCACCGGTTGGGGATCGTTACGCTCGAAGCGGCGGTTCGGGAAGTATCGAAAGGTTCCGAGGAGCACAGCAACAGCCTTGCAATAACATTGTTGCAGCAACATATTAGACTGTATCTGTTACGATCAACATGCCAACCTACAGCAAACAGTTGAACGCCGCGGAGAAACAAGTTACAGCGCAGCATTCACACTGATGATATATAAACACTCGGGCGACGCCTGCTGCGAGAAACAAACAGTGTAAATAAACATGTCCGGCTCGGTAGCAAGTTGTTGACGCCGCAGGAAGTTCCGTTCGAATTTTGAATGTCTCTCTGCGCGCAAACGCGCGCGAAATGCGGAATAAAATTTAATTCGTTCGCTTGTTTTACCTGCGTCCGTTCCCCGTTTCGGGAGCGCGGGCTGCGAGTTTCGCGCGTCTCGCCGTCCATTGTTCGCAACATTGCGATTCTTTCCGGCGCGGAGTCGCGCGATTAACGAATAAATCGCCCGCCGTGCCCTCTCCTGCATTGTTAAAATCTACTCAGCTCACAATGGCGGCCGGAATAAAAACGCGCCCGAAATGAGGACCGCGGAAAACAATGGGGGCGCGTCGAATAAATTCGCCCGCCGCCCGACGAGCGGCGAACGTTTCCCGCACTAGGGCTGGCAACATCGTCGTCGTCGTGTTGATATTAGATGCTCGCAATTCCTAATAAAATTTGTGGGCGTAACGTCGGCGAAGGGCCGATTATCGATTTCCTCTCGCCCCGGCCGGCGCGGGTTATAATTCACCGGCGCCGCCGATGTCGATACAATTTGCCCGCGCGCGCGGCGGCGGCCGAACTACGCATAAACGCGCGGACGCGTAAAAATGTCCAGACGCGCGCGTTCGCGGTCGCGGGCGGCGGCCGCGTTAATATCCAAACTGCGGACGGCATCGGAGAGCGGTCCGAAACCGCCCGCACTAAAATCGCGCCCACTGCAGGCTGCGGGACGCCGCGATTCGAATTCGAATCCGCGTCTAAATTCGAAACTCGTTGGGCGCTTTAATTCGTTGCGGTCGCATAGTTATGCCGAACGGAAGGGAATTCGCGCGCCCGCCTCCCGTTTCTAATTATTTCTGTTTGAGCTCGCGCGCGCCGTACCTACTCGTACCTTAATCTCTTAATATGCGTAGTGCGTGGCGGCGCGGCGGAGGCGGCAAGGTCGCGCCGTTGAATACGCTTAATTCGATTTCCTCCGCGTCGTCCGCTAATTGAATTCGATCTGCTCGAGTGCCCGACAATGCCCCGGGCGTCCTTTAATTTTTCCCAAAATCGTAATTGAAATTTGGCTCCGCTCCTCCCAAACGCCACAAGTCCCATCCGAACGCCGTTCCGAGTCCCACATTCGCTGCCATTCCGCGATTATTAAGTTTTTCTAATTAGCATCGTGTTTTACGTACCCCGCGCCGAGAGTGGCTCCTTTTAATTGCTTCCAGACGTTTTTGAGGCGCGCGCGAACTTGGCGCGGCATGTTTATGATACAATAACGTTAGATCTAGTCGGGAAACTAATTAAACAAAAATTAATTTAGTCGCGATGCGCGAGTGGCGAAATTTCGCCGCGCGGAGAGCGCCGGAACTTGCGACGGGGGGAAACTTGCGCCGAACGCCAAGTTATAATTGAGAATGGAATTGTACATTATGCCGCGCCGGATTAATTAAAAGTATGGATTATGCACGAACCAGCCGGGGAGTCCCGCCAGACGGGGGGCGGGGAGGGTGGCCATCAAAGATAGCGCCAGCGCGCGAAACGCGCGGAACACACTCAGGTGCGCATTGACATACCGCGGGCGGTTCAAATCAGCGTTTCGCCGCGCCCGCCGCCGCCTCTCGAACGCAACGCAATCTGGGACGCAACGCGCGCCGGGATTGAAGCATGAATAGTGATGGTGCGCGGCGGAAAAACGCGAAAAACGACCGGAGAAATAAAAACGGCTTAATTACGGTCACGGCCGGCTTTGCGCCGATTTCCGCGTCCGCCGTGGAAAAGGGTTGTTATCGAATTTTTCCGGAGGACGGCCGCGCGGAAAAGCGCGCAACATCTGCGCGCGCACTTAAGGGCATAAATATAAGTAATAAGTGTGATATTTCGCAAGTTTGTAGAACGCGCGCCGCGCACAACGAGCGCCCGGTTGTTTATGGCGTCGTATAATGCGCCCGAGTTTTCCGGCGAGGGAATAACCACCTTGGGCGAAACTTTAAAGCAAAAGTCACGAGCGGCGAATACAAGAAACGACGGCGCGCGCAACACAAAGCGGCGTCCTCCTGGTCATTACATTTTATCGCGATTTATGGGCGGCCGCGACAGTAAATTGCGTGTTTGAGTTTTCGAACGAAACGCCGCGCCGCGGTTACGCGTTTTCATAAACGACGAGCTCGTTCGTTGGACGTGCGCAGGTGGCGGAGGCGCGCGCCAATTTCCAATGACCTCCCGGCGTCCTGACGTGCTCTTCCATCGCGGGCGCGTTTTTTTTTCGACTAGTTTGGGCGCCGGACATGACGTGCGCGATGGCCTTCCGCATGACGGATCTTCATCGCGAAAATGAGAGGCGCATTAAGCGATGCGTTCATAATGCATATTGGGCCGGGCGGCGGCGCCCGGTGATTTGGTTATTTTCACATTTCCGCATCGCGCTCGTCGAAAAGCGGAATCGAAAAATCATCGAATCAGTTCCGGGCCGCGAGCGACCGAAACTTTCGTGACGTGACGTATTAATTTCTTGTTAGCCGCGCGCGCGCCCCCGCCCCCCCGACATTATCCGAGCTACCATCACGCGATCGCCGCCCGCGTGCGCATCGGCCATCAATCGGCATGATTATCGCGCGCCGTCCGAACGAAAAGCGTTCGCCGCTAATGCGCAAATTAACTAACCGTCGTCCCGGTCTCATCCCGCGCAGTGCGGATTGTTGCGTCTCGGTTTGCGTTTGTTTGGCGTGCGGCGGAGGCGCCGGGGTTGTTTGCCGAGCGCGCCGCGTGTATGCGAATATTCTTGCGGGCAATTAAGTATTCTTAGGCAGGCGTCCGCGTGCAATTGCGTGCGCGGTGTTAATTTTCCTCCTCGTCCGACCACGTTCTCCGCTACATTTAACTAATATGTAAATTATTCGCGCCGGTCCTACTATCCCGCGTGCCGCCGAGCGGACCCATACGGTTGGTGGCGGGAATTTTTGTGCGTATTCCTCGCTCGTCGCGATTTGCTCCGGCGCTCCGGGGGGATAATGCAGACATTGCGTTTTAATATCGCAAGTTTTTCGCACTCGGCGAAGTTATTAAAAAGTAAATAAAAGCGACCTTTATGCGCCCAATACTGCGCTCCGCTAGTGCCGGAAACTCGCCGCCGACACACTACGCCCAGGCGCGCGCGCGCGCTCGATACTTCTCCGCGCGCCGCCTCCGCCACCCTCGATGCCGCCGCGCGATAACGACGCGGCGCGGCGATCCACTGTTTCGTCGCGTTTTTTTTTTTCGCGCGCGCGTATCCTGCTTCACGCCTCGATACCTTTTTCGGATGTCTGCCGGCCGGAAAGCTCCGAAGATGAGCATCGCGCCGCCACCGCCGTCGTTATTATGCACGATCGCGGCGGCATTATAATGTTTACTTGTTAAACTTAGATTACCACTTCCCGGAAGTGGAAAAACGCGTTCCGTCTGCCGCGACCTGCCTTTCGATTTGTTTTGTGTGTTTAACGTGTTCATTTTGGGGCAATACGAGCCTTTTATGGTTCGCTAAGTTATTGAATAACGATTGAATAATCCGAAACTCGAACGAAAAAAAACGTCCGCGCACAGGTGAAGCCATGAATAAACATGCGCCAACCCCCTCGAAGCGCAAACGCAATAATAAAAGAACCGAAAGAGTCGGCGCGATTTTTGGCACTAATGACTTCCACAATTATTCCTAACGACCGCGGTCGAACATTCGCGAATTGATTCGCCCGTTTGATTGCTCGTTATTCTCGCAAGCGTGGGGTTAATGATGTTGTTTTTATTCGCGTGTTGCAGGAACAAAGCCACAAGAGTTATCGACCGCTCTGCGTGCTGACTTTCCGCTGGAATTATCTCTTCTGGCAGCTGGAGCCCATGGGATACCACTTGGTCAACATGTTGCTGCACTCCGTCGTCTGCCTGATGTACTTCAGGTGAGGACCGCCGCCGTCGTTTTAAACTGCAGGCGTTTCCTTCGAATTTTGATTTGCCGACAATCGCGATCGAACGCCGCCGCGAGATTTTTGCGCGTCTCGCGCCTTCGACTGTTTGCAATCCTCGCGTTCGCGTGGCGGGAAAAAAACACGCCGCCGTTCGGACGCCGCCGCCGGAGTCGCCGCCCGCCCGCCGCACTGGCCGCATTATGGGGAAGTTGTATTTCGACGAAATAAAAAGTTTTATTATACTTTCCAACTTGGCGGGGAGAAAATTGCTGATGAAAACTTTACTCTGTCGAGATGGCCGCGAAGGGATGGCGGACAGCGCGACGGGGGACGGAAGAGGGATGGAAGAGATATGAGCGGGAGGAAGGAAGTTTGACGCGTGGCTTTTCGCATGCATATATGCATCGCGGCTGGCGCTCGGGCGGGTTTATTTTCATTTTCATTTTCTTTCTCGACTTTTTCCAGTTTTTCATCCGCGGCGGCGGCGAAGAAAAACTTGGCAGCGCGTAATATTCTTAATACTTCTGTTTGGGACAAGGAATAAAATGTTTTAGATTTAAATCCTAAAAGCTTTCGACGATTTGCCAACTTTCGGCGCGGCAAAAACGTTTCTCTAATTCATACCTGGCGCTCGCCTGCTTGCCGGTCATCCGCACGCTCGACTGCGGCTCGCTAAATTAATAACGGCCGATGATCGTGCATAAAATATTTTTCCCGCCGCACACAATTCCGCCCGAGATTCGCGCCGCGGCGCTGGCAGCGTTTTATTTCGCTTAAATATGCGCTCGGCAAGAGCGGAACAAAGCAGTGCGGGCGGGCGCGGCGCATCGCCGCCGCCAAGGAGCCGGTGCTCTCTTCATAAACCCGCGAGCATAAACTTTCGCCGAGTTTCGTGCCGCGCCGCCCGCGCGCCCGACCCAAAGCCGGTCGGATTTTTGCCGCCTCCGTCTCCTCGCGCGTTTATTCACTCCGCGCATACATATTTATATTCACTTTTTGCGCAAATTAAATGTATATTGAAACGCTCGCCCCGAGGATGCTGCGGCGTTTCGCGCGTCGCTGCGCCGAGTTCAGGCGCTCAACGTGTGCCGCCCCGCAAAGTTATTGCCGATCGCGTGTCAACAGAAGGAGGAATTCATTTCCGGCGCGCCGGCATTGCCTGGCTTGATGAATTAGGCTGACGCTAAAATACGTCGACGTAAACTTAAAAAATTGCGCGAAACTTAAAACGGCGAGGACTCGTGATAAAAAAAAAGTTGCCCACGCACTTTCCGCATCACACATGATGCGACCGCGCCGCAGGAGGGGTGGCGCTCCCGAGGGAAATTAAGCATGTTGATGTTGAAAATAACGCGGAACGTCAAAAGACAAATATTCCGGCGGCGGAGAGAATGAAGACGCCAAAGCCGGAGCGCTGGCAATCGAAAGATAAATAAATAAATTAGAAAACACGCGTTCGGTCGTTGCATTCCGATCTGAACGCATTTGTTCGGTTGTTTCATGTCGTCCAGGATGTGCTCGATGTTCCTGCCGGAGTTATCCTGCTTCGTGACGGCGATGCTGTTCGCCGTGCACCCCATCCACACCGAGGCGGTGAGTAAACAACGCAATCGGCTTACGTGTGCGCGCGCGACGTGTTTATTTGCTGTTCTCCTCGCGCCTCGCCCCGCGTCCTTTTGCTCCCTCCGCCTTTTGCTCCTTTCGCGCGCATGAAAATATCTCTATAAACTGGAATAATTGTTAGTTTCGTGTGCTCTCCATTCCGCGGCGTGCAGCTGCTACGACGAGCGTTTAATGAAGCGGAAAAACGAAATGAACAGAGCGAGACTGCGGTGTCGAGGAGTTCAATCGAACAGATGTCAGACCACGTCGAATGAAAATTCTCATCGTTCACAAGCACATCTGGCCGCAAGTCGCAAGAGTCACCTTTTGTGCGTCGACAAAAATTGTGCAAATTTTATCATCAATCTGCTTGGTTTATTGTTCCGAGCAGACGCGTGCCACATTACTAACAACAAGTCCATACATATGTTAATGTTCAGTTATTTTCGTTCAATTAGAGCCGCGTTTCGATAGCTCCGCGCGTATTTATTTTTAATCCAGTGCAGGAAATATAAATAACGCCGCGCCAATATCTGCAATGCAATTAGCGCGGTTGTTGATCCACGAGATGATATCTAAACAGCGTCTGATATAATGTATTGTTTTAGGTCACCGGAGTCGTGGGGCGGGCCGAAACGCTGTCGTCGGTCTTTTTCCTCGGCGCGTTCATGCTGTACAGCAAGTCGGCCCAGAGTCGCAAAACTGCAGGTACGCAATTGTTCGTCCGAGTCGCGCGACATTTGCCCATCGAGGGATGCGAGCGCTTGCGCGAAAAAAATCGGCGCGTAATTACGTCGCGACGCGCGCGCGCGCCAAGAAAGGGGAAATAAATGCGCGCGCGGCGCCAAACAAGCCAACAATTACGGGCGGCGGCCCGAAAAAGGAAAAGCGGCCATTGTTTGCGGCGCCCTCAAAGCGGGGAAGCGCGAGCGCGAGCGAAAAAAAAAGAGGACGAAAACTAAATGCCTCCGAAGCCCGGACGGTCGGCGGGCGCTCTTTTAACTTAATTACGCCATCACGTGAAGTGCTTTTATAATTTATTCGAGGCACGACAATCGCGCAGCGTTCTACGCAACTAGCGAGTTTTATTTTTTTCTGCTCTTCCGCGCCGTCGCTTTTTTCGGGACGCAACTGGGTTAATTTCTTATTGTGTCGTTCTTTCTTCCAATATTAGTCGTGCATTAACTGGCTGTTTACCGGCGGTCAGATAAAATCAACAATTCCATCGAAAAACTTCGGCAATTGCCGGCCGACGCGCGCAACGCTAATTATAAGTATTAATTGAGTCATAACTTATGTACGCACGTGCATTATAACAACACGCTTTCATATTTGATTAGCCCATTGATTGATCGAGTGATGGATGGCTCCGGCAGTTCCCCAACTTTAATTAGCGGCTTATCGACGTCGAAAGTAAATTCTCTGACTGAACGAAAACTGCGTGTTTTTTAAAAACTTTAATTGCAATTGATTTTACAATCATAATTTATCATGGCGCCGAGTCGGGATAATAAATAACGTATCTGCTTCTTTTATTCGCTCGTAATTCCGCGCGATTCGTACGAAAATATCGCCGCGCGCGGCTGAAACTAAAGAGCGTTCACCTCGACACTCTTTCCCCGGGCTTCTTTCCCTCGCCGAGTGAGCCTGATTAATAATTCGACGCGCCTAAAATATAAATCGAGCCAATTACGATTACGTCGCCGTCGCTCGCCGGGCCGCCTGAATTCCGACTAATTGTATCCAATTATCATGCATAAGTCATCGGACAAGACGGTTTCGCCTCGAGTAATTATGTGCGCCGGGCGCAATTAGACTTTTTGTTGTCCGTTGATTACACCGCCTCGCTTGCTCGTTCCAGGATGGCGCTACCTTCTGCCCTCGATGGTCTCCATCGCCACCGCCATGCTCTGCAAGGAGCAGGGCATCACCGTGGCGGGCGTGTGCGCCGCGTACGAAATTTTCGTCTCGCAAAAGGTGCGTTTCCTTGGCTTTGATTATTGAGCAACGTGCATTGATTATAATCCGCTACACAGGTCAGGCTGCCAGAGATTAAGTTCATCCTCAAGTCGCTGCTGTCGTCGAAGCCATCCTATCAGCTATCCTGGTCGGCGGCGGCCACCAAGCGCCTAACTGTCCTGGGACTCACCGCCGTCCTGCTGCTGCTCGCCCGGCTCCAGATAATGGGCTCGCAGCTGCCCGTCTTCACGCGCTTCGACAATCCCGCCTCGGTCGCCCCGACTCCCACGCGTCAACTCACTTATCATTACCTGCTGAGCGTCAATCTGTGGCTGCTGCTCTTCCCGTGCGACCTCTGCTGCGACTGGACCATGGGGACCGTGCCCCTCGTCGAGTCCGTCCTCGATCCCAGGAATCTTTCGACGCTCGCCGCCTACGCCTCATTAACTCTCCTCGCCGTCGTCGGCCTCTCGACGCGGAACAGGCAGCAGAGCGCCGTCATTTTGATCGTGAGTGTGTTTATGTCCTTCGCGGCTTGTCGATGGAAGTGCGCCGGCGACGGGGTCCGTCTCCGGGGGCCGAGATTTCGGATTTTAATATCAATTCCTCGCGTGCCTTGTCGAATCGGGTCGCAGACTTCTGGAACTCGACTCGGTCTGCATAGTAATATTCGGAAACGTCGTGGGGGGCGGTTAGCCCGGCCAGATAAAGATGGAGCGGGGCAGATATCTTTTGTTGGCATGACGACTCCGGTCGGGTTCGTGTTGCCGGTCTCGGCTTTCCCGAACTCGTTCGTCGCGTTCATTTTCGCAAGCGAAACATTTTCTTTCGACCAAAAATGAATCTTTCCGCAACCAACGCGCCTGGAAATAATTTCCAGCGCGGAAGGCGAACAGCTAGAACCCCTGAATAATTCGGGCAACACCGACCGCCGCGCACTCGCAACTATGGCCGATTCTCGGGCCAGATTAAATGCGAAACATGTTGTAACTGAATTGCAGTCCCTGGCACGGACTTTGGAGACACGGGCGGGCTGATTGCGAGCTTTCGGGTCAAAGCGCGCCGCCGCCGCGCCGTGGCCTCGTTTCGAATTATTCAACAGCACGTCATACACTTATGCACGGTCCGCGCTCCGTATTAAATTTAATCTTTTATCGCATTCGCTTCGGCATCTGATTTAACAGAATATCGGCACGTCAACAACCTCGTGCTTGCGATGCTTGTTTCGTTAAATACGTTCTATTGCGCAAGCCGAAAGCATGAATCATTCGCAATTGCGGATGTCAATGTGGCGTTTCCGCCTCCGGTGCGCATTAGCGGCGAAGAAAACGATATTTTAATAGAAGCGTAATGTACGAAACTCGCTCACAAATTGATTTTTAATGTGGCACGCTTTGCACGACGGCTTACGCGCGGAGGCGCCGGGCGCGCGCGCGCGCGCGATTCTTTCGCGCCGCGTTTTCACATTCAAATGCGTTTCTAATTAGGTGTATTTTACCTACGGCGCGACGTCGGAGTTAACGAAATATCTTCCGAAACTTGGTTCGCGTGTCGGAACCGAAATCCGCGCGCGCGAACCCGAAAGCAGTCGCAGGAAAACGACACGTGGAATTTATTCCCTTTTAGTTCCTACGAGCTTTTGTCTCGCCGACGCTCCCCGCACTTTTCTGCGGCGAAAACACATTTTCGCAGCCCTTCCGCGCCCTACCGAAGCTAAAAACATCATCATATTTCTTTCTCCGCCGAAAACGAAAGTTTTTATGCGCCCATTTGTGTTGCCGTCGCACTGTAGTGGCATTATACTGCTGTGCCCTTTATTGCGGACACATATTCGGAACAAACATGCAATGGCTCTTCAGTTATTTTTTTTAGCTTCGTTGCAATATTTCGAGACAAAAATTACATGAAATTCGGGCGTTAGCTAAAATGTGAACTTTTTCAATTGTTCATTTTAGTTTGTGACGACGTGAACAATAAGATAAAGTTGATACCTATAAAACAAGCTTTTTGCCCGTCCCATCCACCCTAAACATATTTTTGCAAGCAAGAAACGAACAAACGTATTATAATGGAGCAATTCGAGCGGAATGCGCTTTCAATTCTTTGACATTTAAATATCAAACGAGGTCTGGCTCTCTGCAAAAACTATCAAGTGCCTACCTACTAAGCGATTTCTTCCTCAACGATTATTATTATTGCACTGAAACCCACCGGTGCCCCGCTGCAGGATATTACCAGCTCGAACCGTTTTAAATAAATAAACGCACCCCGGAACAAAAGCAGCGCGCCGACCGTGCGAAGATGTGCAAATGGAAACGTGTCGAATGGAAAAGGGTAATAAACCGTTTAAAAATTGCGCCGTCCGCTCCGTAACAGCTCGAGCAACGTAATTGCCGCGCCTGGCTGTACGTTCAGGGTAGTTGCAACCCTTCTTAAACCCCGAAGAAAATGAAAGATTCGATTCGCACTTTTTTCCTTGGTGTGTGAAAATCTGTCGCGGCGATGGCCCAACAAGCCCCAGAACTTTTTCGAGGCAATCCAAGAAAAATATGTGTTGAAATGTTCGGCTTCGTTTTACTTTTAAAGTAATCGAATTTGTGAATTTATTGGAGATTATTGAGCTCTAACGAAAAGTGTCGCAACTATCCTAATGTCCTATATTGCGACAGTGGGAAATTATATCGTGCTATGGAATCGCACCGCGTCATAAAAGGCTGAATAAATTGTGAAATAACAAATCTCGCATTTTATTCGCTCTCATTGTCAGGTGAAGCGAGGCGTCGAAAGCGGACCGATGGCGTTATGATAGGAAAATGAAGTTTAATGTGGACATTAAGCTCCATGAAGGCAATAAAATCCACGTGGGAAACGATGGAAATGCTGGAAACGTCACTGGTCGTTTTATTGTAGCGAACGATGAATATTCATCAACTTCGAAGCGCGCCAAATGTCAAAGTAAATAAACATTATAACTTAATTTCTATTTCTTTGCAAGTTAATGACCGAACCATCAATTGCCGAGTTTGTCGGGCGTTTTCGAATGCATTAGGCGCTGAAATGTCTTGCATAAATTGCGTTTCTTTTTACGTAGTGCGGGAAGTGAAATAAAAGTTTTATTGCATGAAAGTGCAATAAAATTTTCCCATTTCGGTGCAGATTGCCTCCGAGTAGGCCTAGGGCGAGGCGAAAGTGCTGGGATGCGAGGCCGTGGACACGAATAGTGCCTCGCTAGAAAGGAAACAAATCCCGCCCTTCGCTCTGGAGCGTAGAGGAAATCGCTAAAGAGGGAAAAAAAAGTAAAATAAAACCGAGCGCTCCGCGCGCTCTCCGGAATTTATTACATTAAACAAATTTACTTGAAACACTTTGAGCGCGAGCAATTTGTGCCTCGTGCCCGATGACATTCTCCTGCCTCTTGACATTTCGCGTAACAATTGAATACCGAGATTAATCACCGTTTTGTCATTTTGCAGAGCTTGGCATTATTAATCCTGCCGTTCTTGCCCGCCTCGAATTTGTTCTTTCCGGTGGGCTTCGTCGTGGCCGAGCGGATCCTCTACATGCCCTCGATGGGCTTCTGTTTGCTCGTCGGCTACGGCTGGACGCTGCTGCGTCGCCATGGCAAGCGCCTGGCGTGGACGGCGTTCGCCGTCCTGCTGTTGTCGCACGGCACGAAGACGTACCTGCGCAACTGGGACTGGGAGACCGAATATTCGATCTTCATGTCCGGCCTGCGAGTGAATCAGCGCAACGCGAAGCTGTTCAACAACGTGGGACACGCTTTGGAAGGACAGACTCGTTATGAGGAGGCGCTGACGTATTTCCAAACGGCCGTTAGCGTCCAGCAGGACGACATCGGCGCGCACATCAACGTGGGACGCACGTACAACCATTTGAAGATGTTCAAGGAGGCGGAGGAAGCCTATTTGAAAGCGAAGAGCCTCCTGCCCAAGGCCAAGCCGGGCGAATCCTATCAGGCGCGAATCGCGCCGAACCATCTCAACGTTTTTCTCAACTTGGCGAACCTCATCTCGAAGAACGCCACCCGACTGGAGGAAGCCGACATGCTGTACAGGCAAGCAATTAGCATGCGCGCCGATTACACCCAGGCGTACATCAATCGCGGCGACATCCTGATCAAACTCAACCGCACCAAGGAGGCGCAAGAGGTTTACGAGCGGGCGTTGCTCTACGACAGCAATAATCCGGATATCTACTATAATGTGAGTATGAACGCAGTTTTATGTCGGATGATTCGATGCCTGGTGTGTGTGGTGTGGATGGCTTGATGTCTGGATGTTCAAGTGCCCATCCATCAGGCTCCTTTACGTCTCTCCAAGACCGACTCGAGTGGTGTGTTTGTGTCGATGGAAACGCGCTCGTTAAGATAACACGCTTTAGTATCCCGATATTTTCGCTTTTAGTGTCGCAATAATCATTTTTTGTCGAATTACCCTGGCGCACATTAAATTCAATCGTATACGTTTCTAGATTCTCGGGATAATTTGCATTTCATGTTTATCAGCTCTCTCTTGTCCTTCGCCATGCGACTGCGTTAATAAATTTCCCGCGCGACGAGGCAATTTTTTAGCTCTCATTGTGTATAATAATGCACAAAACCGCTAGCGAGCAGGCCGGCAGACACAAATGGCACAAATGAACATGACAAATGACGCGCGACGACAAAAAATCGAGTCTCCGGCGGATGCGAATCTTTTTTCTCGTTTCCCCCCTTCAGACGGGAATGATTTAAGACACGTGTTTCAGACAATGTTTAAGGCCGCGCTCAGTTTTAGAAACTTTCGCTGAAAATCGCCCTAGCAACGTTTGCCCAGCCAAGTATGCATATTGATCGGTCTAAACCTAATTCGTTCGCGTTTAAACGAACGCCCCTTTGTGTTTCGGTTTTAATGAAAAATCAAGAGCTATCGCATCACATATTGCCGAAACTATGCGCGTGGCACATATCACGGTAGCTGTAAATATCGCTGTTCCAATTTTCAGTTGGGCGTAGTGTTTTTGGAGCAGGGCAAAGCGTCCCAGGCGCTGGCGTACCTCGACAAGGCGCTGGAGTTCGATCCGGAACACGAGCAGGCGTTGCTCAACTCGGCCATCCTACTGCAGGAGCTCGGGCGCGCCGAGCTAAGGAAGATTGCTCGCGAGCGTCTCCTCAAGTTGCTCGCGAAGGACGAGCGCAACGAGCGCGTGCACTTCAATCTCGGCATGCTCGCCATGGACGACAAGAACATCGAGGAGGCCGAGCACTGGTTCCGACGCGCCGTTCACCTGAAGAGCGACTTCCGAAGCGCGCTGTTCAACCTCGCGCTGCTGATGGCCGACGATCATCGTCCGCTGGAGGCGGCGCCGTTCTTAAATCAGCTCGTCAAGTATCATCCGGATCACATAAAGGGCCTCATCCTGCTCGGCGACATTTACATCAACAGCATCAAAGACCTCGACGCCGCCGAGAACGTAAGTCGTACCAAAATCCAATCCTGCCGATCCGGCGAGTTCCCTGTACAATGCCATGCTTAATGTTTAGTGCTATCGACGCATACTCGAGCTCGACCCGGAGAACATTCAAGGACTGCACAACCTGTGCGTGGTCCACGTGGAGCGCGGCAAGCTGCTCCAAGCGCAGACCTGCTTGGAGAGGTGCCACCAGCTCGCGCCGGCCGAGGACTACGTCCTGCGACACTTGCAGATCGTGCAGAATCGCATCGCCAAGATGAAGCTCCCGCAGGACGGGCTGCTCGAGGAGGAGATCGACGACGGGGAGCAGTCGAAGGTCGTGTCGAACAAGAGCAAAGAGACCGAACGCAAAACCGAGCCCGTCGTGAGCGGCGACTCCGAGGAGCAGCGATACAGCAGTCGCGTGGTCAACACCGAGCCGTTGTTCGTCAAGAACGTCAACAGCGTCGATTATCCCTACGTCGACGACGAGGACGACGAGGACGAAGCGCTGCCGTTTCACGAGGCGGAGCTGACGCATCGCAGCAATCAAAGCGGGAATAATTTCAGCAAAGAGTCGACGATGGCGCGACGTCCCAGCGCCACGACGACGCATCGGTACAGAGCGTCCTCGACCATCGGCGCGGACGGCGACGATCCTTCGTCGGGGATGTCGTAGTAAGTTTCCGCACGGAAGAACGCGCGATCTCAGACTGGCTTTAATTCAACTCTTAAACTAAACCAAACGAAAGTGACGCTCGAATCTCGACTCTCGGATTTTATTAATATTTAAAACTTAATTAACGAGCGAGTGAGCTAAGGACGTCTAGGGACTGGAGGCGGGGCGGCGAAGATAAACGTACCTACGAAGCGACGAGTTTTAACGGTTTTAACATAAAATGTTTAACATAATGTGAATTTTCATCTATTGGTACTTTGGTACTTCGGGACTTGCGGTACGGAAGGAAATTTCTATTATCTGACGATGAACTTTTATACGCGCCATTAGATGTAGTGTACATTCTGTGATATTCAGAATTATATGTGAAGTAATCATCAAAACATTAAATTTAATAATTGCTTATACATATTTTCTAAAACAACAAAGGTCTATGTTTTGCGTTGGAAATAAACATGATTGTATTATTATTACTTTGCGTACTTTTAACGTTGACGCCAACAAATCAATGCCACTTACTAGCGGAGCGACTAATATTCAGTATTTGCGTTAGGTTTGCTAGATTGATGTCTGATGTCTGAGCGCTCGCAGCAAAGCGAACGTTCGCTCGACGCAAATTGCGCGAGTTTAAGTTCTGCGACGCGACGCGGAGTAATTAATAATGCGGCGAGGACGGACCGGAAACGCTCGTTTAGCGACTTCTCTCATATGTTTTATTCATTTGAAGCGTTCGCCCGGCGCCGGCGCCTCCGCCATCGCGCCGGCTCGGCGGTTCCTTGCGCTTCTCATTCTTCTCGGTTTTTAATATAGATTTTTCACCGGCGGCGCTGTTGCGCAATGAAAAATATATTGCGACAACACGCCGCGCTCGTAAATCCCAATTCCGCGACTTCTCGGAAACGGCGCGGCGCGAGAGCGAAACGGCAACGGCGGGGGCGGCGGCGCCCGACGGGAAATATCCCTCGGTCGCGTGCATGACCGAAAACGCAAAACACGGCGAATTAATAAATTATTCACGAGGCGCGTTCGCTTTTTGGCCTCCGCCTCTCGCGTCTGTTCGTTTAGCCCATTGTTCGGCGCACGCGTCGCGAATTATCCTCCTCGTCCGTTCTCAAACAAGGCCAGTTGATTAAGTTACTTTCGGCGCGCATTATTCTTACGCCGCGCGTTATTTTCGTTTCGTTATTTATTAATTTCGCGCATTGTCCCGCCGCGGTCGCGCCGGGCGGCGTAAGCGCGGCCAGAAAACGCGATTGTTTCGGGCCGCCCGATTGAATCGGACACGTTTTCCCCGACGCACGTTGTTTGCATTCCATCGCGCTGATCCATTTAAATTTAGACAATAATCTAACTTGCTTGTCTCCGCATCTTATTCATCCAATGAAATGTGTCCGTTTGCGAGTACCATGTTAAATGCGATGCCAAAATTCAGTTCTACACACACGATTGAGATGATTGACACGCGAATCAATTGTAAATGATTACATGTATAAAGAGGTGCCTTGGAAAAACACAAAATTAAATGAAATCACGATAACGAGCGTGAGACCCTAAACACTTGGAACTAACTTGTTAGATGCTGCAGACATTTCTTGCGACAGCGCTAGTTTGTTCGTCGGTTCGCCGTTTTAAAGTTGGAAAACTTTTTTGTGAAATAAAGCGCGAAACTCGTTTCGCGTTTCTTCGAGCGCAGCGCCTTCTCGGCGCGAAGAATGTCAGAACACGATCGGAAAATACCACTGCGGCGAACGTAGACAGTGGAAGCATGAAACTGAATATTATACATAACGACTAATTAATATCTAAGCTATAGGACACTGAAAATACTGAATGAATGATATTTTTCTATGTTGTCAAACTGTTCATATATAAATATATTATAAAACAAATAAAATATATGAATTATAGACCTATGATATGGTCCGATATGGATAGACCGAAATGTAGATGTAAAAATGAGGCAAGACGAGACGAAGGGGCGGAATTCTTGGAACAACTCGTAAGTCGCCCAAATGCGAGTTTTCTCTAAACACACGCCACGCAAACAACCATTGAATTGACTGATGTTTAGTTGCTTAGGACCTTAAACACCCTCTGTTGTACATACAAGTGGTTTTTATCTGTGGAATTTGGAATCGAATCGGTTGCTAGTCGGTTGCTTGAATGGTTGGTTTCGTTCCGCACTCCCGCTGTGGGAAATCACGAAGGACTGAACAATACTGTAATGTAAATATGACGACGAAGGCGCGCGGGATGTTGGGAGGAAGAATCGAACGCGGAGATGAAGTCAAGTAAACGCTCTGTAAATCGTTATTTTATTTTCTAATGACGAGCACTTAATCGTAAACGTACTCTGCCCATGATTGTGTGTAGAAGTGACCCGATTATAAACCAAAACTTGAATGTTAATTAATGTTACGTACATATATATTTAATAATAAATGAGATTATTCAAAGAAAATGTGCACGAGTTTAACCACGTTTGCAACCAAAGTACAGTAAATGCCCCTTATAAGAAACACGTTGGGCCAGCCTAATTTGTACACTATATCCAACGTCACACACAATTAGTCAAATTAATCAAAATATTGATCAAATATTAATGGGGTGATAAAAACAAAAGCATTTTTACAACTAGTCCGTGAAGGAGGCCTTTTTGATGCACAAGCGCCCAATGCTCGAGTTTCAAAGCGGGCGAGCAGTGAAAAAAAGCGTTTTACGCACTGACTGCAAGCAAAAAGATTGTTTCTTGATACCCAAGTGTGTACCTACTTAATACTAATAACACATAATAAGATAACTTGAGACTAGACCGGATTTTGCATATAACAAATGTGCGAAGTTCATAAACCATACAAAACTACAATATAAATTCCCTCATTCCCAAAACTCCAATTGAAAGCAACATTTTTCAATGCAAAGTATAGCATATAACCAATTGTTCCTTATAAGCGGCATCTATTGTATTACTTTCGATTGATAAACAATATCTACAATACAAAATAAAAATCAAGCCGTACATTCACTTTTGAAAATGCGCATCAATTTCAAACTCATGCGACGCCGGCTGCCATCCGTCGACAGATCCATCCCATCCTGCCCCCTCGCGGGACTAACAGGAACTGCGCGGCTTCGATGTAAATTTCTTCAATTCTAACCACAAAATTACACGCAAATGCTCAAACAATTCATTTAAATTTAAATTCAATCACAAATGGCATCCAAAGTAAGTACGGCAATGTCTGGCCCAATCATATATTTACTGTCTCGTGTTTTGCTCGACGCAGTTATTGAAGACACTTGGAGCATTTCGACCCTACACTGCATTCGACAAGGGCATAGCCTCCAGGTTGCCGGAAGCATACAAGAAGTTCTACAAGGAATGGAAGCTAACGGAACCTGCTGCGGTGCATTATATACCTGAAGAAGGAAAATGGAAGCGCGACGAGGTCACGAATGTAGTGTAAGAATTGTGACACGTTAATATCTTCCAAATTTTTGCTTTCAATCGTGAATTGTTGATAGATATCCGATACAAAACATACCACTGCCACTGAGGTACCCCGAGGAATATAATTCTCAGTTGTGGGGTGGTGAAGCTGTAGTTCAGGGGTTTGAGAGGCGCGCTCGTCTGACGCGTCGCGTTCCACGTTTCTGGGTGCCCAGATTGCATAGATCAGTGGTTTATTCTGAGGTTCTGAACAAACACCTGTCAGTCGTTGTTACTGACAGAGCATTGCAATTAATAAACGCAAATTATGGATTTGATCATTATGTTTTAAAGGTAACATTGATTTTATGAGATTGCATATGATTGCATTAATTTCTTGGGACTTGCAGACTCCTGCTTGCGATTTAAAGTCTCTGCTACCATTGAAACTTAAGAGAAAGATATTACAAGAACTCCAAAGTGGATGTCCAGCATACAGGGAGGACAAGTCAAAACAGATTGAAGTTTCAAACAGGTATAAGCAGTACTTGTCTGCGGTAAGTGGAAATCTATTTTTTGTTTATATACAGGCATACCCCGAGTTACAGTACCTTGCACCTGCGCGGTTTTTGATCGTGTTCCGTACTCCCCTACTTCCAACAAATTTTCGACTGCACGAGTGCAAGAGAATCATGAGAAAGAGAGAGGGAGAGAGATCTGCAAGTTAAAACTTGTTTATGCATGCTACTGTTTGATTTTGCGCTGTGGAAATCTAGGAAGACTTTTGGCGTTCCAGGAATAGAAAACGATTGCGGAGAACTGCCGTAGACCACGCAACGATTTGCTTTCATGCAAAATTGTTGTTTGAGAAATTAAAAAGTGAAGCAGGATCATCATAAAGCTAGACATTTGCAGCACCCGAATTAATTAGGCCAAAGTCGTGGTTTGTTAATAACTCTTAATATTTAAAGTTTCTTTACGAAAAAATGTTATGTTTATACAAAAGAATAGTTATGGATTCGATTTCCATAAAAAAAAAATCGAAATGCTTCAAAAACGTATGTTAAAATTGGTAACATTCTGGTTTTCCCGTCCTCAAATAAGGATCGTGGTAAAGAATGGGTTAATACGTACTTTGTGAGGTCGTGATCATGTAGCAAGATGGTTACAGTTCGTAGTCTTAATTTTGTTAGACCAAATTTGGTGTTCCACCTTCGCGGTGTTGAACCTCTGCGGAGTTCTGCATCCCACGAGCAACATAAACATTTGCCAGGCGCCTAGCCAACGAGTTGCATAAACAAAGTTAAGGTAGAACACTCTTCGCATCGTGACACCCCAGATGCACAAACATGAGATTGTTTAAAATTAGGGTGATGGACGTTCGCACGTTTTAAGAAACATTGCAATTTGCATAGTTTCGCGGAAAGTGGTGAGGCGGGAAGCGCTGATAAACAAACCGCGCGTGATTTTCCAAATTATTTTTGCGTATTTTATCGAATCGATAATGTCTTTCATATATCATTGTTCATTTGTTTATTAAATTAATATTTATTTAAATGATAGATACTTATAAGGTTATAGCGAATTTCGTTTGCCTCTAACTCGGGTAACAATTGATCGATTAGAACGAAACACAGAGTGGAGTAATCTAGTTTTCGATTGGTATAGAAACATTGACTTTTTTTTTGAGATGCGCATAATCAACTATTAGGATTTCGGCTGCACGATTTGGGCAAACTTTCATGGCTTTCCTAAACCAGGGCAGTTTGCGTTTGTGTGCGGCGGAGGGAGCACATTTTCATCACCGTTCATATAGAAACCTTAGTAGTGTCCCTTATAAGCGACATCTCCTGTATATTAAATTGTTAATTTAAAATTTTAATATCTTTGACTCGTCCGCGGAACGAGCCAAGTGACTCGGGGTATACCTGCACATAGTTTTTGAAAACCGCAAGCAAAATGCTAAGCTCAGCGCAACGTTTCAGTACACGCCGGAGGAAATCGATTGGTATGGGTACACATTAAGGGAAGCCTGTAACAGACTTCAAGAACAGCTTGATGCTGAAAACCAACCGATTGCCTTGAAGCACGTCTACCGGGCGAAGCTGATTGATGAACTGAAACAAGCGCAGTTGGCCGCCAAAGAAGCCGAGCTAAGCGTCGGCGAAACCACGACAGGGTCCTGGATGGAGAAAATTAATCCTTTTAGCAAGAAGCGCGAAACGTAGACGAAACTTTGGTACGTTGTGAATGCCAATGATATGTTATAGTGAAGGACAAGTTTGTCATTTGTAAATTGCTATGTGAAACAGTTTAATAATTAAATTGCACAATCATAATGTATTAGTATACTTCCATACTTGTGTATTGGGTTGAGTAATAAGTAATGAGCGTTTTTCTCTATTGAAAATTTGATTGATTGTTCCTCATCAAATATAACAACGATTTTTATCAATTATGTATTCTCCGCAATTGTCAACGTTCGACCAGTTTTTTGGTGCCCTTTTGCCAAAAATCTACTGACTTAGCAGAGGAGTCATTGTTGAAGGTTACGAATGTTAACAAATTTTGTAACATGTTCAAATTTTGTGCAAATCATGGCGAGTTTGGCGAGGTGTTTAGTTGAAACCGTTGAAACGCTCCCAATACTTAATGTGGAAACAGAACCAAGCGCAATGTGGGTTGCCTAACTTCGATGTCGTGGCCACCTTGTTGTTGAGCAAGGAATCGCACTTCTCCGACTCGACCGGTTCAACGGGCTTGACAGTTTTCGTAGCGGACGGCATCAACAGCAAAATTTCATCGTCATTTTCCAAGTCCGAGTTATTTTCGTTAAATTCAATACTATGGCCGCCGCAACTGCTATGGACGTCGACGAGGAGGAAGTCGAACTGCCCTCCAGCAGTTCGAAGGGCGAGAAAAAGCGTTTCGAGGTCAAAAAAGTAAATATTTCGCAAGCTAACCTCTCACGCCAAGCTTATTTCTAATCCATCATTATCTGTTTTGTTCCATTCTGTAGTGGAACGCCGTCGCATTGTGGGCATGGGGTGAGTAAAACCAGACTAGCGACGATGTGCGAATAATGCTTTTCGTTTTATCTAGACATTGTTGTTGACAACTGTGCTATTTGTCGCAACCATATTATGGATCTCTGCATTGAATGCCAAGCCAATCAAGCGTCTGCTACCAGCGAAGAGTGCACAGTGGCATGGGGAGTGTGTAATGTAAGTGAATATTACAATTAATGCGTCCGATTCTGATGACCAATGAATTGTTACAGCATGCTTTTCATTTCCACTGCATTTCTCGTTGGCTGAAGACAAGGCAAGTCTGTCCTTTGGACAATCGAGAATGGGAATTCCAAAAGTATGGTCATTAAACATGGCCTTTGGCATATAATATTATAACAAAGTATGAAGCTCAGATTTGCAAAGCTCGAAAACACTTTTGTATTGAACTTCACATGTGAATTAAGTTATTTCCTAAGTAATAAAATTGTATCAGTTGGACTTTTTCATTTTTTTATCCTTATTGTTTGTAATTTTGTTCCTAGAAAACATAAACCAATCAAAAATTTAACTAGTTGATTGAAAACTTAGCTAAACGAAATAGAATTTTGCGAGTCTTGGGTGGCGTTTCGCAGGCTTTTTCTTTTCCGTTGCGCGGTGCATAGTGCCAAAATGCCAAATCGTGTTAAAATAAAAGACCGCCTTTATAAATATTGCGCCTGCATAATGTCGAGCGCGTTTCCAGCTTGACTTCATCTCT
This sequence comes from Ecitodaemon sp. MM-2014, assembly GCA_030557295.1. Lineage (NCBI taxonomy): Eukaryota > Metazoa > Arthropoda > Insecta > Coleoptera > Staphylinidae > Ecitodaemon > Ecitodaemon sp. MM-2014. The sequence continues at coordinate 23,997 of JARRAA010004917.1, forward strand.
AGGCCCTCAAACTTGTTTTACACCCATAACCCGGCATTAGAGAGGCTAGTAACGGCGTGCTTGTCAAGGCCGTGTCCTCAGGAACGGACTTAATGCGTCTGCGCAGCTTACTACCTGTTTTACAGCCATGCCCCGGCAGTAGGGAGGCTAGTGCACGCGTCCTTGTCAAGGCCGTGTCCTTACGAACGGACCTAATGCGTCTGCGCAGCTTACAACCTGTTTTACAGCCATACCCCGGCAGTAGGGAGGCTAGTACGCGCGTCCTTGTCAAGGCCGTGTCCTTACGGACGGACCTAATGCGTCTGCGCAGCTTACAACCTGTTTTACAGCCATACCCCGGCAGTAGGGAGGCTAGTGCGCGCGTCCTTGTCAAGGCCGTGTCCTCACGGACGGACCTAATGCGCC
>JARRAA010004950.1:0-10191 GCA_030557295.1 Ecitodaemon sp. MM-2014
AATCGAATTCGTTTTTCACAAATTCTGAAAGGAATGATGAGGTTCTCATTAAACACAACCAAATCGGATAGAAATTTGTTAGTTTACTATAAACATAGCTCTTTAATATATAAATATCTGTACAACTCTCGCAAAATTTACTGACAATATCTGGAACGTCCGACTGCACGGCCGGCAAGGCCGGTCCGAGCAAAGGCGAAATTGCGCGCAAATTTTATTTATTCATATTTCATCGTTTATAAATACTCTCTCTTCAGCTCCGATTATAAATCTCTACAAACCTCTTCATAAATACCAGCAAAGTAGGTTGATGATAATTAAATGTTATATCAATTCTTAAAAGTTCATGACAATAATGTTGTTCGAAATCCTCATCAAGAAAGTATCAAATGTTCAGCCATTCACACTAGAATTATTACATGCGTATTATTTGAATGCGTTCGCACTTCGAAGCAACGAAATTCGTTGCCAATGTTTTATACAAATATTGCTTGATCAAAAAAAATATATAGATCTTTCGCGCCAAAACTACTTGGAGCTTCCCTGACGAAAAGTCCCAAGTTTGCCATCTTCTGAAGTGCCGATTCAACTCAGTTAAATTATGGCAGGATAAGCTCCAAATTCGCTTTGGAAAATATCGAAAATTTCGAAAAATTGTCTCAATTCGCGTAGCACGTTGTCACGAATTGTAAACGGAGAAATAATTTGAACGAAACAGACCCGGAAATGATGACGAACAATACTTATTGCTAATATATTGCGTATTAAATCAAATCGCTTAAGGGAAACTAATCAAATCATAGAAGTGTTACTTGAACCCCTTTGTAAATCCAGCAAAGAAGTTCACATTTGCAACGAACAATGAAAAAAATGACTTAAATTGCAAATTGGACTATGGAAACTCACAGAAATCTTCAATTATAAATACGGATTGACTCTCGTGTGATTCTTGGCAAAGTAATGCTTAAAATACGTTAAAAACTAATGGTAAAAGAGCGCACTGCGACGCACTGGCTTATAAAATGATCTCACAACCCTGATTGACGTGCTCGAGCACCTCCACCTTCAGCGAGTTGACTTGCTCGCGCATCTGCGTGATCATGCCGGCGAGGTCGTTGTTCTCCGCCTTGAGCAGCTTCACCTTGTCCTCGAGCTTCGAGATGCGCTCCAGCTTCCTGCTGCGGCACTTGCTCGCCGCGAGCCGGTTGCGCATCCGCTTGCGCTCGAGCTTGATGCGCTCCTGGTGCTCCATGTCGACGGGCGACATCGGCGGGCTGGACTGCACGTTGGGCACCGTCTGCGGCTCCTCCTTGATCATCGCCGGCACGAAGGCGCCGCCGACGGGCTGCTCCATGTCTGTGTACACAGTGCTATTTGAGTCTGACGTCGACGCTACAAAACAATCTGATTTTAAGCAAAATTCAGTAAGATTAACGCCACGCCAGAACGGGAGATTAGTCGTTGGTGAGAACGATCGTAAACAGGCGCACGCGCAACGGACCCACCTTGAGAGTTGCTGTTCTGGTGAAGGTTGTTCAGGGCATTGACGAAGCCGGCGGTGAAGTTCTCCTGCTCCTCGGTGACGGAGCGAGGGAACAGGATGGCGTTCGGATTGCCCTGCGACGGCGTGGGCGTCGACAGGGGGTTCTGCCCCAGCGACGTCATGAACTCGTTGAGCTCGGGCGTGCCGACCTTGAGGATCTGCAGGTCGGGCGAGGACAGGACCGGCGCCAGGTCGAGGTTCTTCTTCGTCTGGTTGAAGTCCAGGCTCAGCGGGCGCTTCATTCCGCTCATGGTGCCGCTCAGTTGTTGATGTACAGCGTCCAGCCGATCCACGACCACAAGTCGAAAAAGAGCTTCACGGGCACCACGACCAAGACGAGCAGGTAGTAGTAGGAGATGTCACCAATTTCCATTTAGTGCCTAGCGAGGGACGCGCGAAGCGCAAACAATTAGATACCAACGCCATCGATACAATAACAAATAGAGCGAAACTCGTAAACACCGCGCGCCGAGCGCGCAGTAATCGAAGACAAGCAGCACAACAAACGGGTACGTACCTAGCCGCTAGACGTAAGCACACGTTGCGGTGTCGCGAAATTGCTCGCGCGAATGATGCGTGGATGAATCAAAACTCGATTTTCGCCCGAAGTCGTTTGGCGCAGATCGCGCGTGCTGGCCCGACGACGGCGACGAACTAGTCGGAGCTTTGTGAGCACGGTGAGCACCGCGCGACACGCAGCGCCGTGGAGTTACGCGAGCCGAGCCTTTCTCCTGCTTTGTTCTTCTAGAAACATCGCCGCAGCGCTGCGCCTTAGCACGCAGTAGCTGGAATTATCAGTAATTGACGGTATGAGTCACGCGCTTCGTGGAAATGCCACCTGCATGACGTCACTTGACACAAAAACAGCGCAGGATCACAAGCCGTCAAGGATTCGGCACGACTGCGCGGGCCGCCCCACGCCTCTGGATGTTTGTCGGCGCGACCGAAGCGTTCGTCGTACATGATCGGCGAGGCAGATAAGAAACGAACCGATCTACCGCGCACATGGGTTTGAATTTCAAACGCTCATATTTATAGAATCCGCGCGTAATCCTTGCGACCATTACATCTAATCGTCGAGGTAATTCATTCTCTACGAGTATTGGTCGAAGGAAACAGTCGAATGGGTTGAAATTGTATGAAAAGTTTGATTCAAACCGGGAGATGAGACGCAACGTGAAATTGACGGAGGATGGGAGCTGCACGCTGGCGCCCTCTGCGGCAGCCGACGGAACTATTTCGTTTTGAGGCAGGCATTATCAGTGTTATTCATGATATTTTTGTTGTTGTTTACATAGTTCAATTGTTTTCAAGTGTAATCGGCGCGGCAGGTTATTGCGTATCGCGGTTAGTCGGCGTTGCGCGGCGTAAGGCGAAGCGGTGCGCGTGCGGAAATTCGAGAGTTGCGTTGATGTTTTGATATCGCCGAGGCGCGCAATCGGCGCGGCGGCGGAAATTACAAATGGCCGTCGGACGTCGGGCCGCAGAAGATTGGGCGCTTTCGTACGGAGCGGATCGTGCGCGCCGGTTACAATTAAACTAAACAAAGAACATTTATATTCGTCTGTGGGCGCGCGGGGCTGGCGCGCGGCGATGATAAAAAGCGCACGATTATCGTGATCGGGAGACGGCCGAGGCGCGCCGAGGACGGCCGAGCGGCGCAGTTGCGACGGCGATTACGAACCATGCGTACAACGCTGCCGAACGCCGCAAATGTAACGAGCGACTGAGTGAGTGTGGTGTGGACCGTTCCGTGCGCCGAGTGTGCTCCGCTATCCATCCCGTTCGAGCGAGTGATAATGTCGCCGACGAATCGCCGTCGCATTATCGCCAGCGCCTAGACCAGCGCCAGCCCCGACGCCGCCGCCGCCGCCCTCGCCGCGCTCTCGCATCCGCGGTGTGCACGCACGGGAGGCCTCGCGTTTTTTTTTGTTTTTGTTATCGCTTTGTGTGCCGTGTGCGTGCGCGTCCGCGGTGGCTGTGTGCGTGCGGCGCGACTCGCCATCCAGTGCCTCCTACGTGCGGGCGACGCGCGCGTGTGCGTGCTCCGTCCACCGAAAATGTGCAGCAGTGCCGTCGCCGCGGTGCCGCCGACGTTCTACGACGTCTGCCGCCTCTGTCTGGCGCCGCCGCCGGCCGACGGCGGCGCGGCCGAGCCGAGGATATCGGTGTTCGCCGCCGACGATGCCTGCGCCGCGCGGCGCACGCCGCCGCCGAAGTCCAAGGTGCCCGTCTCCAAGAAGATCATGACGTGTCTGTCTATTATGGTGAGTGATTCACGAGTCGCGGAATCGTGTGCGGCGCGCAGCGGCAGCGCGGGGCTGGCACATGTGCCGCCGCCGACGGCGCGGCCGGCGCGCAAGAAGCGCGCAAGGCGCCCGCGAGGGGACCGCCGCTAACGAGCGCCAGCGGTCCGTCCGTCCTCTCACGAATAACGTTGCCTCAATATGTTGCGCCAGATTTATGCAACATCCGCTGCTGGCCGTGTCCGTCCGCCGACCGCGCGTTCGTTTATCTTCGTGCGCTTGACGGACCCAAACCAAAGGGAAGCAACAAAAACAACGGCGCGGCGCTTATTTTCGATGCGGCCCGCGCCGCGCATCGCGATTCGTTCCGTTCGTTTCTGTTGTGTCTAACTCCTCGCCGCGTTTTTACTCCTAGCCAATAATATTTGCCTCGAAATCTCGCCGGCGCGCCGTTCCAGGAGGCGCAAGACGCGCCCGAGCGCCGAGCATCTTCGCGCACCGCGGGCGTGAAATGTGCGCCGCGCTCGGTCGACGGCATTCGAGAGCTATTTCGGGAGGTTTTACTACGTTTGCGGCGCTCGGGTCCGCGCCAGACGTTGGTGCGTCTCGCGCACATGGTCACACTCCTTCGAGCGTGATCAATTTTCCATCGCGAGCGCGCCGGCCGACGGGCGACGCTCGCTCGCTCTTTGTCGATTGAGTCGTTAATCCCTGCACAATTCCCGTCGTTTTTACCTGATAACGCGGCCGGGGGGCACACTTGTTCATCACACTTGCCGTCGCCATTGTCATGCAAACCAGAAGGGAACCCTTTGTCTGCGAGGCCGTCCAGGTGAATCTCTCGAGACGGCCGAGACGCGGAGCGCCGAAATAGGCATATCAAACGCTTTACTACGGCGCTCGCGCATACCTGCGCTTAGGAAACGCCAATGCCGATCTCTTAACTGCGCTTCTCGCCTCCGACGAGAGCCACCGTTCGCGGCTGTTCCGAAAATCTGCGTCTCCGGATTCGAATGCGAGCGCTCGATCATAAACGACGCATAAATCAATCCGGGCGCTCTTCGCTCGCATTTGTTGTCGGCGCTCCTCGCCGCATCCGCTCGCGTTTCGTGTTTATCTTCGCGGCGAACATCTCGCGCGCCGCATGTGCATGCGCTACTAATATTCATTAGGCGTGCGTGCTTTTTTTTCCTCTTCCTCTCGGCGTCGTTTTTGTCCGTCTACCGCGCGCGCGCAAGCAAACACACGGACCGACCATCTGTGGTCTATTTACCTGCTGTCGTCTCGCGTCTCGTTCTCGGCGCGTCTCTTTATTCTTCCGTCTTGAGCGCAGCCGCCGGCCTTCCATCCTTCTGTGCGTCGCTTCTTCGGCTTTCGGCGGCCGCGGGAGCACCGACTTCCTTACAAACATTGGCGCTTTGACATCGCTCGGCTAATATTTGAACGGATTTCGTCGAAACTTCTTTGTCCGGAGCGCGCGCGCGTCGCCGGACCAACGATTTCGATTCGATCGTCTGTCGAGCCGGCTCGTCGTGAATTCGACGTGAATCGACGCGATTCTTCCATAGTCTCGTGCGATTCCTCTCTCGTCGCCCGCTCGCGCTCGTGGCGCGTCGCCGCGCGACCGACGAAAACGCGGCGCTATTTTCCTGAACCGAAGAGCGAGATCCGACGGTCGGAGCCTCCGGCCGCTCTTGGGCGTCCGTCCCGGCGCACGATGAAACGCACATTCGCTGCGGCGGCGCGCGCGCATCGCATCCGACGGCCGTCTCTTTGTGTTTGTTTTCCATTCATTTATTCATTCATTCATTCAATCCTCTCGGATGCTCGCGACTCGCATGTTGCGGCATCAGCGGTCGGCCGGTCGGCCGGTAGGAAATGCCTCGCGTCTCGGCCGCGCCGGCCGCGCGCCGGCCCGCGCAGCGCCTCCTGCATCGCGCGAAGGCGAGCGCACGAACGCGTCTCGGGCGAATCGGCCGCGCTATCGGCGCCTTTCGGCGGGTTACTAAATAAAGCTTTCGAGTCGAACGCGTGTGCGTTATTTCTCGATCGCGGCGCGGTGATAACGGCGCCGAATCGAGGGCACCGTGAAGCGCTATCTGCCTGCCGGCCGCACCGGCGCATGGGAAAGAGAGGCGCTCGCGAAGGAGCTAAAAACGATGCCGAAGTGGGGCTTGGATTTCACGCGCGCGCCTCTTGCCTCATCGCGCCGCGCCGCGAACTCTCCGGCGCGCTTCGCCGCCGCCGCCCGGTGCTCGTCTTGTTGTCGCCGCTTATCTTGCGCGCGGCGCGCAACCTCGCGAGGCGCGCGCGCGTCGCGCCCGCAATCGGGCGATACCGCCGCGCATAACAAATATCATTAAACCATCGCATGCACCTGCGCTGCGGCGCGGCGACGGGCGTCTGCAGTCTAGACGTCCGTTTTTGTTCGCCGGCTGCGCGATTCGTTTGTTATTTTTTCGCCGCTCCGCATCGATTGTCTTTTTTGCGCGCGGCGGTGTTTGGCAACGCGACGGAGCGGCGTGTCCCAATCGTCGGCGGTGTCAATACACCTGACTAATCCGCGCGCTACCGACGTCGCGTCTCCGCGTCTCGTCAACAATTTTTTTCTCGCGCGCGCGCGCGCGCGCAATCGCACATGTCGTCGTTTTCTAACGTCGCGTCCGCGCTTCCGAAAGCATCGGCGACGTCGACAGGATGTTGCGCGCGGGGTCCTTCGATGGGCGCTCTTTCTTTTTTTCGACCGACCGGCAGGCCGGCCGGCCATTTAAACGTAATCAATCCGTGACGAGCCGCGCGCGAGATATAAATATTAAACAAAACATACGCAGGTTTCAAGGATACGCTAAGTAAAGCAACGATACGAAAACTGGTTTCACAATCAGTTTTCTATCTCCGCGGCGCGCGCGCGCGCGCGCGCGGGCCCGCCGCATTATCTGCGCCGCGTCGGTGCCTTGCCCGACCGACGAAATATAATAAAACATTATTAAAATCCCCTCGCCGCACGCGCGCGCCGCGGCACCGCGCGGCGGCATTATCATAAGCGTATGCAAGTATTTTATCAATATGTATGCGCGTGCTTTTAGCTCTGCGCGGTCTTCGGGCTCGGGCCGCGGCGCGGCTCCGCGTCCGTGGTTGTGGTCGCGGTCGACGGGCCAGCGACGGAGACAAAAGGAAAGAAAGATAACCATACAAAAGGCGTACCACGTAATGTTCGTAATTCGTGGCGTCCTACACGCCATTTTCGAGCGGTCGTCGGCGACGTCGGAGCGCCGCATCTCCGCGCCTCGGCGGCAGATGTGCCCCGCGCGGCCACCCTCGCGCGAGCGCGATCCCGCCGCCGTCCCGCGACGCGCTCGCGATTCGCCGAAGCGATTCGCGTAACGCCGACGCCGCGCGCGTTTCGCGCGCAATCGCGTGAATGTAAATACATTTCTACTGGAAAACTCAATGAGTCCCCCCGCGCATCTGACGGCATGCGAATGATTCATTCGCCCGACCATAATCTCCGCCGATCCGTTTACGCAACGCCGTGTTAGTTTCGAGCGTTCGCGAGCGCGCTTCGGGTTTTTTGCGCGCGGNCGGCGGAACGCAATCGAGGAAGACGGGCCTTGAAAGAAGCCGTAAACTGCGATTAGCGCTGGCACAAATATCACAGTCATTAACGATCACGAATTATTCTAATGCATGCCGAGTCAAAGACTGTAAACAAATTCGAAGATCATTGTTTCGCAAGTGTCTAACGCTGGATTTTAATGCATGCGTCGATGAGTCATCATTGGTCACTCCTATCACTTGTGGTAATGAAATGTCGCCCGCTCCGCGATGCGTTCCGCCTAGCACCGAGTCGCATCTTTCGGAAATTCGCGCGCGCGGCGTTTTCGAGCATTCTGCCAACGGCTTCCAGCTGGTTTTGGTCGATGATTATGTTTTTCTTCGTTCTAGGGCGAACGATGCTTGCAGGTGGGGGTTTTAATGACCAATTACGCTGGTTTTCGGCTGAAATTGTCGACGAATCTCTATAGCGTTATTTTATAATGAAAACGAGTCATTAGACACTCCTATCACGCAGTGAAACTGAATATCTATAATGTTCCGCTTCGTTGTGCGTTTTATCAGCTGCGATTGCAAGTTTTCTAGAAATGTCATTGGCTAATAAAGGCCCTAGAAGTTTTCCAGTGAAAATAGTCGAAGCCCACTTACAGAGCGTCCGGTTTTTCGCAAACGTTCACCGAAAATATCGCTACTAACGCGCCGTTTTCCTGTTTAGAATCAAGAGGAAGTTGTCGAAGACGTTTTATTGAAGAGATATCGCGCTCCGCTCACGAGAGCGCCGCTGTAGAGACCTCGCGCCGAAGATCCGAAACGTGGCTTAATTGCGGCGGCGTAATTAAATAACGCGGCGCTTTAAAAGTTTATTGCTTGCATCGACTTTACGAGACTGTTAGCGACCGCTCGCGCTAAACGCACGCAGGTAATTGTAATGTGGGAATTGGATTAATTAAGAGAACGCGGAGGCGCTCGCGCCGTCCGCCCGTCAATTATCAATCCGTCGGCGGCGGCCGAAATGCGCGTTCGCCGTTTCTCACCGGCGGGCGCGCGCGCGCGCTTTCCTTCCTCCTTCATTCATTCATTCATTCGCTGGCGCGTCCGCCGCGTCCCATCGCTGGAAGGTGATCCGCTCGCGTTTCGAGCAATTTCGACTAATTCCGCAATTATTCTTTTATAACGTGCAAGCTTATTACGAGGCGTATTAATTATGCGTTAATTGCGCGGCGGAGAGTGCGAACGAAGATCGGGTTTCGCTCGCCGCTCGGTTTGTGTCTCTTCGCCGCGCCGCTCGGCGTCTATGTCGTTAGCATCGGTGGCTTTATTGCCATTACGCGATTACGTGGATTACGAACGCGCGGCCATACATCCGCGCGAGTCGGTAACCGGCGTGCGTTCGTATTTTTTTGCGCGCCTCGGCGGCGCGGTCGGCGGCGCTTTCGTACAGTTCCCCAGTTCCGTTCGTTTCGTTCGCTCGTTCGCTCGCTCGTTCGCTTCATCCTTTGCCCGGCAGCGTCGCGTCGAGACAGACATGCGCTATTTGCCCCGGCGAATGCACCGAGGCGCTCGCTCGTAACGCGCGCGCGCGGTTCTTTTCGCCGAGCACCTGTGTTGTCCGTCGGCCGCGTTTGGCAAATAGGGCTATCCGCGAAGGAAGCCGGGCTTTAGTCAGCGTCAACAAACTGCGCGCGCGCGCGCGCCTCGTCTCTCTCTCGTCCGCTCGGCGCGTTCGGCGCGAGCGAAGTTTTCGTGTGAAAACCATCGGAGCGGCACTAGTGCGCGCCGCGCTCACGATTAACAAACATTGCCCCGGCCTGGTCGTCTTCGGCCGGCATACACACGGCCGAATTATCAACAAAAAGCCAACTAACGCCGGCCGCGCCAATGCCAGCCGGCGGATTCTTCCAGTCATGCACGCGTGTGCTAACTAACTCGAATATCATTTAATTAGATTAATTGCCCGCGCGCCGGTCGTTGCATTGTCTCGCCGTGTCTCGCTTTATTTCGCTCCTGCTCCTCGCATTGTTCGACAATAATGCCGAATCGCGAGCGTCGCGAGCGAACGGTTCGAGGCCTGAACTTTCTTTTCACCTTTGCGCATTGTTCGGCGCCCATTCTTATCGTTATCGGCGGCGCTCGTGAGAACAATCGGTTTCTCTTCCGATCGGGATCGGCGGCGGCGAGCCTCTCGAGCAGCGATCTTCGAGTATATTTAAATCCGAGAAGGAAGCCGCGCCGAGGCGGCTCATGCGCTGCCCGAGCGTTGAAGCGTCGTTAATCGACGGCCGGAAACACTTTCTAACCGCACTTGTTATCCGAGTTATCTAAGGTATCGCGGAGCGCCTCGGGCGAGTCGCACAATGAGTTATTAGCTACGACTTTATTCGCTTCGCGCTCATGTAGGCTGCGCCATCCGCTCGAATCGAGCGAGATAACTCGATGTGGCGCGTCGGCATGTTTCGCGTTCGGCGGATTTCGACGAAAACGTGCCGCCGGCTTGCCAAATCGGAAACTCCCATGAGAAACGCGTCGATGAGGCTGGTTTGGGCAAGACGACGGCAGACGCAATGTAACGAGTCGGCGCTATGGCGGCGAAACAAAAAGAGGAAATTAAGAAATCCATGAAATCAAGACCGACGGCGCAGTCGTGGCGGTTGCGTTCACAGGCGTCATTTAAAAAAAATCTATGCATTCCGTTTCGGCGCGGTCTCAGGTTTGGCAGTTAGATCAGAAATTGTAAATCTGATTGTGCTCGGAATTAAGATCGGTCGTGCGCCCTGCGTTCATGGGAATTTCTCGGCGAGCATGACTCGACTGGTTGCGCGCCGCTCGCCGCGAATCGAGCGGCGGCCG
>JARRAA010004954.1:0-10445 GCA_030557295.1 Ecitodaemon sp. MM-2014
GCGTCTTCTTGAAGTATTTCTGCGACCTCCGCATGGCCTTCGTTAATCGCCTGTTCCAAGGGCGTCTCTCCATAGTTATTTATACAATCGGAACGAGCGCCGTGATGCATTAGCAGCTGGACTGCCCGCGCGTGTCCTCTGTACGCGGCTTCGTGCAACGCGGTGTTATTGTCCTTGTTCGTGGCCGCCATGTCCGCGTCGTGCGCGAGCAGGAGTTCCAACGCGTCGAGGTGGTTCAGCTTGGCGGCGGAGTGCAGGGCCGTGAATCCGTCGGACGTCGACGTATCGATATCGGCGACGTGGGGAAGCAATTCCTGCGCGATCGCGAAGTGCCCTCTCTTGACGGCGCTGTGGAACGGCGTGAAGCCGTCGACGGTGACGGTGTCCACGTCGGCGCCGCGACGCATCAGCTTCCTGACGGTCTCCGAGTGCCCGTTGTTCGCCGCCCAATGCAGGGCCGTGAATCCGGCATTGGTCCTTGCGTTCACGTCCGCGTTGCGCCTCAGGAGCATCCGCACGATGGCCGAATGCCCGCCCGTGGCGGCGCTGATCAGAGGCGTGAATCCCAGATGGTTGACGCTATCGACGTCGACGTTGTACTTTAGCAATTCGCGGACGATGTCCGCGCGTCCATGGCGCGCCGCATAATGCAGGGGCGTGCTCGCGGTGTTGCTCTTCGCGTTGATATCGGCGCCGGACCTTATTAACGTCGGCACCACCTTGAAGTCCCAGTATCTCACGTCGTTGATGATGTCGACGAGGCTGTGCCCGTGGCCGATCAGCTCCTCCATGATTTGCAGGTGGCCGTCGTCTTCCTGAATGTTTTCCGAGCAAATCATCGCGGCGAGCTCGCGATTGTCCGCGTTCTCGGCCAAGAGTTCCCGCACGATCTGGAACTTGCCCGAAATCGCCGCGTAGTGCAACGGCGTCAGTCCGGTCGCCGATGGGAGGTTGATGTCGGCCCCGTGGTTCTTCAGCGAGACGACCTGGTCCAGTCGGCCGGTCAGCGCGGCGACGTGCAATTGAGTTAAGCGCGGCCGTTGCATCGAGAAATGCTGGTAACGCTCGGGCTTAAGTCACTTTCGGCTCGGGCACTTTGCTGCGACTGAATGTCGAAACGGTGCTGCATGGCTATCTTCCGTTTATTTAATGTTACTAATCTTTGTTATGCTTATGCGGCAAGTCTCGGAGCGACTCGTCGGCGACGAGTCACGTAAAGTTAAACAAATAAACTCAAACTTGCGCCGATCACATTTTATTTCGACTGCGCTCAATGCCGCGTAATTTCATACCCAAACAGTTGTTAATATGTGGGATAAAGACATCAAATATGGCCCTTTGTTGATTACGAGAAATTTTCCAATTAATCGATCACAGATTACCAATGACAAATTCCCTGTTATAGTTACCGATGTGTAGGCGATTTATCGCCCTCGAATAATGCCCAACATTCATATTTCTACAATATCCTACCTAGAAGCTATGCCTGCTTAAGTTAAGCGTGTTCAGGTCCGATTAAAGTGGAGAGATTTATGGCGGAAGAAATTCACACCTTGTTTCGGATCGGCGCCGCTGATAAAGAATAAATTCGTCACACTCGCGGCGTAATGAGATTGTCGCGTCGGCGGCGGCGAAAATATGCGCATTTTTGAGCGGCCGGGGAAAATATGCCGCGCGGATAATTTAATGTGTTACGTGGAATGCTTAATAACGCGCGAATTTCCGCCGCCGCCTCCGTCGTCCTTGCAGAATTCGCATTTTCACACCCCCTCGCACGCACACGCGCGTGATAGAAAAAATCCACGTCCCCCGCACGAGTATGACGAATTCCTTCGACGTACTCGCCGCCACCCGCCGCCCGCGCGCGCTTCGAGCGCCCCGTGCGCGCGTAACCGGATTTCGCCGGCGATTTATTGCGCCAACTTTGTGTATGAATTAAGGGAGCGTCGCGCCGCGGATTATTTACGGCAATGTGCTCCGGATTTAGTGTTACGGTCATTTATTACTTCTTCTGCGGGACTAATTCGCGTGTAAGTACCTTGGAGATTTTGCTAGTTAGGCATGAAACGGGGGCGTGTAAAAACTAGTTTAAATTAGCCAAAGTTTATGATAAATTTAGACGCGTATTTGCGCATGCGAGTTGTTTCGAATGTGATGCACGGGAAAGGGTAGTTCTTTGGCTATTTGATAAAGGAAAGGTAATTGAATAATCACTTCCGGTTTGGAAGATATGATCAATTATTTATGAAGTGTGTCGGTTGTGTGGTTTGAGTACGAATTGTGTGGTCAAGTTTGAATGCATTTTACGAGAAGTTCCCATAATGTTCATAAACTATGACATAATGTGGTTGAAGGGGAAACTCTTCAGCTTTGACGTCTCGACTAAAGTAATACTTTACCTTTTCCGGCTTAAAAGTTACGACTACTTTTCTATGACGAAGTTTGACGACCGAGTTTTACGTTCTTTGAAACTTTTCCCATTTTATCTGCCAATTTATTCAGATTTCCCGGAAAATATATGCATTACGGTGCACACTAGTAAATAGAGCAACTTTAGAAATTTCAAATTCTAATTAGTTGAGTAATTTGCCACTTCCGGTTTTGATGTTACAGCCCATTTTCGAGCATCGGTTTCAAGGCATTTTGTAATCTTATTTGCTCGCTCTTTGCTATGTTTACTTGTGATTTAATCAAATTTTCTCTCAAATTTCGCAATAAAAGGATACACGAAGTGAAAGAGCAACTCTTCCACTTAAACATACGCTTCGGATCGGCACTCTGTCACATCCGGTTTTAAAATTAGGGCCACCTTTCCATCATTTGTTCCGCGACAATTCTCACAATTTCTAAACTAATAAAATCACTTTTACTTGCAATTCAAGCAAATATCTACTAATATACATAAATCAAAGTATATACCATTAAAGGAGGACCTCTTTGACTATATAATGTTCACCTGACATTTACTCTAATGCTTCCGGTTTAGAAGTTACAACCCATTTTGTATCGTCTGTTTGAAGACTTTGGAAAAATTGTTAATAATATTTACCTACAAATTAATCAAATTTCCTGCATAATATTCCAATTCTCTTACACACCATAAAAAAGAGAAACTCCACCCCAATACATTTCAATAAATTTGAAGACATCGCCCCCTTCGGTTTAGAAGATACAGCCCTTTACGTCCGCTCCTGCAATTTTTCCACCTTCGCGCAAATGCCTTGACATTCATGAACATCTCCACGCAAAAATCCCATAAATTCCAGCCGAATTCGTGACAAATTGAACGCTTTGCGTCACCCATGACCAATTTCTCATCGTTTTATCATCGTAAATTCGCCGCCTCCCTCTCGACGCACATTTATCTCCCGACCTGCACTTGCGCGTCTCCTCGCGCGCCGTATCGCGTCGCATCGGTGTCGGCTTTGGCTTAAACTTCGCCGAACTCGAGCCGGATGTGATGTAATTCAACGTAGCGTAAACCAGAGCGGCGCAACGCATCGCGCGGGAAGGGCGTGCCAGCCGAGCGGCGGCACATAAAGTGCAAAATGTGAGGGCACGCGACGCGCGCGTCTTTCGCAGATTCCGGGTTTCGGAGCCATCCGGCAGACGTCAGGAGGTGAGCGAGTCGAGAATGGATTCGGAAGAATCCCAAACGCGCCGCGTATTGGGAAATATTCCGCGCGGAACGCGTTCCCTGCCATTTTGAATGAAATTATTTCATCGACGGAAGACTATTTCTCCCATCTGAAAAAATGGTAAAGTTTGCAATTTTTTTACGGGGAAAGTAATAGTCCAATCAATATGAAATTTATTTCATTGACGAGGCATATTATTAAGAATACATTGTAATTTTTTGTGCTTAATTGAGTAAAAAACAAGGACAGTATGCAAGGTTAAATAGAACGCGGCGGTTTATCCGAAATTGTATGAATATTGTACTAGTTTTTTGAAATTGATTTCAAGCGTTGTAAAAATTCCAAATTAAATAACTAATACACCATTTTATTTAAAATTTAGTCAAGAATACAATATTTAAAAATTAAATAACATCCATCGTATAGTTTCCAAGATATCGTATAAAATCTCCAGAAAAACATGCTCGACAACAACAGAGCTTCGAGTCCAATATCCGTCAGCCTGCTGATCAATTTAATCACGCACGCATCCTGTCATTATATCCCCGCATTTTACGCTGAAACTTAATGCGTTTGTTAGTATTCCATCGCGTCCGCGCCATCAATTTCATCTCCCCGACAAAGTCAATATTTTCGCCCGTCAGCCTTGCGGCGTCGAAGCTTGACCCGCGGTGTCACTCCATCAAAAACCAGCGGCCGCGCGGGGCGTCCATGCGATACGCGTCGAGTTCCGCGCCGCCCCCGCTCGTCCTAACCCCGCGGGCCGCATGATGCGGGTAGGCGAGTGGATGCGCCGGGCGCATCGACAGATCGCCGCCCGCTGCCGGCCGTTAAATCACGGACCGACGAGGGCGTGAAAATATGACGCGAGCGCGCTTGTTTATTTCGATTAGTTGCGACGGGGCGGAAAAGCTCGAGAGCGCTCGAAACGCGCCGAACTCGATCGAAACGTTCGGTTTTATTTTCGTTTATTAATTACTAATTAGCGATGACACCTTGTCACGCGTAATCGCGTCTCAATTATCCCTTGCAGCGCCGCAAACAAGCGCCGCGGAGCTTTCCATTGTCACAGGATCACATTGTGCATCCTCGCTTTCATCCAGAGACTGCATAAAGGACTCTCGTCGGCGGGACGAAGATATTGACTTGAAACTAGCGCCGCAACCCCGGCGGACGTAAAACTTTAGATAAAGTCCTTAATGCCCTTCAATAATTCAAATCGAAAGCTTTCGTGCCTTTGCCTCCTCCTTGCCCTTCTCGACGCGCTTGTTTGGTCTCTTCCCAGCCTGGTACCTACAGTGTGGTCGGGTTTGTGTTTGCGCTCACGTTTTATCTGGATATCAGGCGCATTTGTGCGCCGCGAGCAGATTATTCGGCATTCGCCCGACGGCAATATGCTAAGCGCGGTAAACACTCGCATTGTGCGCCCGCTGACAATGGCGGCGGCGCCGGGCGACCATGCGCGCGATTTATATCTGCTCCGAGGGCAATTAAACGCGCACGCGACTAGGATACGACGCCGGGCCGTCCGCCGACGGAAAATGCCGGTCGCTGCGAGTACGGATTTTAATGGATATATTTGATTCGGCGCGTAAACATCGCCATTAACGATAATTTATGAGGATGTTGCCAGATAAGCGAACGAGCGAAATGGCAACGTTGTGTTTGGATTCGTGTAACTTCTTAAATATCAACGGTATTGCAATTATTTTAGCGGCGAATTAAAGTAGGATACATTGTTAGTATTCTACTTTTTATTTCATGTATTTGTGTTTATTATACAGGGAGTTACCGAAGCATGAAATTGATGAGAATTATATTAAGAGAAATTTATGTTTCAATTTTGTTGCAGTAACTTTTTTCGTTTACACAATATCGTAATAAATAAAAGGCACAATTAAAGAGGGATAAATATTTAATTGTTTGCAATATACATCATGTTTGGGTGATTTATATAGGATGTGTTATTAATAATTTAAATGAAAGTGCCAACGATATGAAAAAGTTTGTTTCAGCTTTTTGCTTATAATTTTTTAAACTTTTTTAAAGCAAATAATAAAAACAATGCTACTGGTTTATTTAATTTATATATAATGATGTTACTATTAGATGAATTTGTTTTGATATCGACTAGTTTAATTACAAGTTATTAACCGATAAAGTGCCAAAGATTTTTGGAGAAATCTAAAGTTGGATTGTTTCGACACGTTTTGCGTGAATTGTTATAACATCTGAACCTAACAAGAACTCGCAAAACGGATTACGACAACTGATAGTCCAATAAACAAAGTTTGTTCTAAAATTTAGATCAAATTAGTATTATAAAAATTATAGAAGGAGCGGATGATTGAGAATCATGTACAGACCAACTTTTTAGATTATTTCGTCTTTCTCGTAATTTTCTTTCAATTAATCATGAACCAAAATAGATATTTTGATAATCTAAACAATATGCGATTGTCCTTAAAATTTCCTGTTGTTGTGATGAAAGCAAATTTGAATTTGCGCTTGATTGACGTCGATAATATTAATTTCCTTAAATATTACAATACAATGTGAGTCAATTATGAAATTGGTGACGTGCATAGTGATATAACATTGTAAATAGATAGAATATTATAAATATTTAAACTGCACTTTAAAGTGTAATAAATAATCTATAAACTAATTATCAGTCCATTTTTCTATAATTAATAGATGAGAAGTTATCAACTGGAGAAATTAAAATCGAACACGTTGTTTCGGTCACACTTATTTGTGTCTAACTTTCGAATTGAAAGATATATTTCAACCGTTTAATATGTAAACGATTCTTTATTAAATCCTTTATTAAATTTACTTTAAATATCCGCAGCTTTTTCTATCCCTTTCGAGTTACACCCTTTCAAAATTCACTTTTCCTTTCTTCTCCTAAAATTTAAAATTTTTCTTCATTTCTTCTTTCATTAAGACTTTTAGGATAATAAATAAAACATAATTAAAGACTGTAAAGATTGTAATGACAATTCAACTTAAAATAAACATTTAAACTTTTAATTCATGCACATCGCATTCGCGTTCCTCTCAATTCCTCCCAAACTTTTCCACTCGTTTCCAAGCACCCGTTTCTTTCGCTCCGCTCCCATTGTATGTATTCCAGCAAAACTTTGTCAACCATTATGAATATTACTTGGTACTAAGTCCTCACTCCTTACCTCTTGCCGCCACCCGCTGGCGATCGATATAATATCTAAAACTCGTCATCTGGTCGTAACATCCACCGTCCCACATCGAACATAACTCGTCCTTCGTTTCGCCCTAAGTAAGTTTCGACTTCACCGCCGCGTCCGCGTCCTTTGTCGCCGGCACATCCCGATCCTGCGACCGCCGCATGGAGCGCGAGCGAGTGCGCCGCTAAGGTGGCAAACTTTTCCAATGATCACTTTATCGTCGCTTCATAACGCGAGCCTCGCGCTCATAAACGTCTCGCTCGGGAGTTCGAACGCCTGATGAACGAGCGCACTTAAAACCGAGCGTCCTTTCCCCGTTCGCCTCGGGGCTTCAGAGAATCTATTCGAATGCACCGGGATTCGGCTGGTAATACCATTGGCAAGATAACATTTTTATCCTCACATCGTGCATGATAATAACATTAAAATACACACGATAAAAACAAATGTTTTCCATTGTCCTGCGTCCCATCAACGCGCGCATACACGCGAAAAATGGCGAAGAGCGTTTGCGATCGTTTGCAACTTGTCCCGAACGCATTCGGCGGTTCGACAAAAGGATAAACATCTCACCCTAATTAAAAACACGTCACATGATAAACGTTAATCCGCCCGCAGATGCGGGAGACAACGCGAAAAATAATTTTTCCAAAAAAAAATTACACGGCGAGGCATTGTGTGGAGGCGCCGGGCATTTTAATGCGTTTAATTCCCGCACGATTTACAAACTTTCCGAGCGCCGCGCCGCGCACAAAAGGCGAAAACTTCGGCGACTCTAAGCCTTTTTATTGTACGCATGACAACTTTGACAAGTTGCACAATGTCCCATTATGCTCCGATATTTGCTAGCGAGACGCAGCAAGGACTGGGCGGAAAAACGAATTGTGGGCGCGCGTTAAGTGGTCAAATTAGATAATATAAAGAAACGGGAGAAAGGGAGAATCGGAGTGAAAATATGGAAATGAAAACGAATGAAAGGCATGCTAGTGAAGTGCGCTGGAGGACGGCGGGGTGGAAGCGGGGAGGAAATAAATTAAAAATTAAAATCCCGAGCGTCGGTTGCGCGCTTTTCCTCCTTGCGCAATGCCGGTTATGCAATAACAGCCGAGGGAGAAAAAATTAAGGACGAAATGGGAAGCTCGTCGATTCGGGTGTGAATTAATAAAGTAGGACATTCAGGAACGAAATGCGCAATTAATGCGAAATATAAATTATGAAAGGGGTCAGGGGTGAAGGAGGACAGTTGTTTAAGTCACAAATGTGGGAAAATAATGTAGTAGTTTTAAGAGTTACCATTGATGTGATCTGAGATCGATATGTTTAGATTGTGTAAAAAATGTGCCTAAGAATAGATAGTCGCTAAGAATAAATTTTCCGCCCTTGTTAGAGCAAGAACTGTAAATATACTATGTCACAAGCAGGGAAGTTTAATTGCAAATAGATGAAATCCCTCTTTATTGTGTAGGAATGTGAAAATCGCCGCGTCAGTGGGGCAGAAATTTCGTGCTTGAATATTTCCGATCAGATTGAGTCGCCTAATAAATAATTGAACAAACCACGTCATTCGCTCGCTCTCCCGTTTTCGCCGTCGGTGATTATCGACGGAAAAGTGATAATTGCGAATCGTGAACTCGCTCAACCATCATCATACCCTCTGTTAAACTAATGTTCGAGAATTGTTTGGTTTGTAATCGTGTTTTATTCCAATATGAAATGTCGTCGTTTTGCTTCAAAAGAAAGGCAAATATTTCGAAAACTAACAATGCGATCAAAAGAGAAAAAGTATCGTTTTTTACATGATTTAGTCCTTATTAAGTGACGATAAAAATATGAAATTACGACCGCTATAATAATTTATGACATTTTTAAATTAAACTGTCAATTACGCCGCCACCACAGAGACATCCCAAATAACCAAGCGTTCAACTCGCCCCTCGTAAATTAAAACCGTCCGAATTAAATTATGCGCACAAATAATTTTATTTCCCCGCGCCGTATCGAGGAGCCATTGGGTTATCATGATGATTATTACGATTTCTGTTGGCGATTGTTGAACGTGGACGCGAATGCGAATGCGAGGGCGGCGGTGGGAGCGGCCGCGAGCAAATGCGACGTGCATTATTACCGCGCGCGCCGCGCGAAGAGCTGACGCGAGCGTTTGGCATTTGCAAATCTGCTCGGCATTTATGCCTCGACGGCGGCGGCGTTTTACGAGGCCCGCTCGGCGCGCGCGTAAAATAACGGATAATGGAAAATATTTATCGCCGCCGACAGGCGACGCGCTTCATTTTTCCACGCAATCGCATGGCGTTCGCTCATCGACGCCGCCGCCGCCGCCGCCGCACCGCTCTGACAAAAACACACATTCGCGTTGATGCCCCATACATATTGTATTTTTTTGGGAAGAGGGAAGAGGGTGGAGAAACGCTTTTTTATCTTGCGCGCTTATTGCCAATTGCCCATAGAAGATTGCGCAATATTTTGCACAATTTTTAGTAACTCGAATTCCTCCCCCGGTAATTTACAACCATTGCGACTGCTTCTGCTTGTTTTAGCCTGCGATAATTACGAGCAGAGCCTGCGCCACCTCCGAATGTTATCCTTTATCCTTTCGCACCCTCCGCACCCGGTGAACGCGAACGATCTATCGAGGATGCAAAGCGCCACAAGAGTCGCTCGCATTTGCACCCCCGTAACAGTCGCAGTACTCGTAATAATTCGTATTTATTACTCTCCTGGACTTTCCGGGCATATTCGCTAAATAACTACCGCAACTCCGAGATTCGCCAGACGTTCCAGTCCTTGCGGGCATAGCGGTATCCTTGCATTTGGTTCAGAGTGGACTGTAAATAACCCGATGCCATCCCGCGCCTGCCAGGAGGAAATCGGAGAGCTTCGTCCTGGATCTGCCCCTGGACTCTGGACTGGTCGTATCTTATTTCGGCGATGAGACGGGAGAGAATTTCCAAGCGGGGAAATCCAATTATTAGGGGTGGAACTGGCGTTGCGATTTTGGCGGGAAATTCGAATCTTATATTATGCCCGAGATAATCCCCCGTCATGTTACGTTAGGTGGCGGCATGTTGTGCTATGTAATATCGTCTAATTCGCCAATCTGCGGTTCGAGTCGAACGAGTTGCGAGTCCTGGAAAGTCCTGGACGGCCGCGCGCGTCGCCGTTTCTTTGGCATCGCCGCTCAAATCGCAGCTGACGCTCGGGCCCGCCGACGCACCGACGCCGCGACCTCGGAATACGCGTAATTAGCTTAAAATTAACTGGCAGGCGTGTTTGCCGAGCGTCGCGGGACTTAATTAAAATCGCACCGCGCGCGTTCCCCCACGCGCCCCCCGAAATGCGCGCGAAAGCTGGAGGCGATATTTTTGCACCAACCTGACGCTTATTATGCGAAATATTCAGTAAAGTTTATTAAAAAGCTTGGGTTGTTTATGGATATTCAATTTATTGTCGATTATTTATTATAAGACCATTCTAGTAACTTGATACTCTTTTGCGGTTCGTGGATATATTTCGGAAACTAATAATGATATCAGGGTGGATAAAATATTGTGTCGTAGGGAATTTCATACTGCTTCTAAGG
>JARRAA010004961.1:0-22618 GCA_030557295.1 Ecitodaemon sp. MM-2014
CGCTCGTCTGTCTCTGCGTTGCAGGCGGCGAGTCTGCTTGGCCTTCGCGCCAGTTTCACGGCTGTCCCGAAGGAGGTCGCCCGCGTAGTGCGCAGTGCATGTGGATGCATTTCTAACATAATATAATGCGAGACGCGCATAATGCAACCGTAATGATAAAACGGGCCGGCTGCGAGCCGCAAATAGCAAATTGAGTGGAAAAGATGCGCGATGGGGGCAGGAGGAGCGCCGCAGGACGAAGGACGAACAACGGCGAAACCTACGATGCCAAGATACAGATCATCGCTAACGTGCAGGCGGCAATTTCAGCGCACATGAAAAGTTTGCAACTTTTCTTTGATAGCAATGATTCAAAACATCTGAGAAGATGCGAATAAATCATGCGAGCAGTCTGGCACGGCCACCAGACGGGATTTATTTTAACGCTTTTAAGGGCTGGAATAAATCATAATTTATGAACAAGTTATGATATAGATATAGACAGTGTTCGTCGTAAAGTTGTTTTGGCGCAGTGATGAATTTATTTACTGAGAAAAACGGTGCGGTATTTGTGTTATTTTTGAAGGATATTGCGAAATTAATGTTTTAATCGAATTCGCTTTGATTAATATAATATGCGCGCATGAAGGGACAAAGCATCAAAAACTCATTAGAAAATTTCCGTTCCGTCGTCGCGCAGATCAACAACTTCCACTCATTAACAGGCGAGTGAAGGGGAAGCGAAAAGTTTGCGAGTTAATTGAAAATTCAATTTAATTTGGCGCATTTTTTCCACGCATTGATAGCATAGGAATTTGTAATTAAATTGGAAACGTTGTTCAAAGAAACTGGTTCGAGCTATATTGAAATATTTTGCATTCCTATCAGGCACAAGATGGCGCTCGATTGCGTTTGTGTCTTTTTAAGGTTATCTTGAGAATGCAAAGCCATTGTGCCATTGTGTTTGGTATTAATTGACTCAAAGGAATAACATGGGCGCTCCAAAAGGCCCGCTTGGTGTCGTGGAGCTTTTTCCTCCATTGCGCCCGCTCCTTTGAGTTCCTTCAGGTTTCAGCATCCTTTGTCCTCGCAGCACTTTTCCGCACGTTATTTTCGACTTTATTTATTTATTTGCGCCGGTTTTAATTTCCCAAAGGAGCCGGCGTGGCAGCAGCACGCGCGAGCAGGGTTGACGTGCCGGGGTTGCCGGCGGACGAAGACAGATGAAAACCGAAACGCTCGCGAGGGGTAAACGGCGCGCGAGCGCGGCACCCGGGTTCGTTTCTGTAATTCCCGTCCTGCAGCGGCGCGCGCTCCCTCTTCCTCTTTTTGCGCGCGCCGGGGAAATGATGAAAAGCAGCATCCCACGCGCCAAGCGCCGAAGCAGGAGAGGCGAAGCGGCGGGCGCGCGTCCCGACGTGTGCGTGCGCGCGAGCGGGGGCGTTCGGGTGAGGGTGGTGTGTATCGATCCCGGAGCCGGAGTTGGTTGCCCCGGCAACAGATTTCATCTCGCCGCCAGCGACCGGCCAGCCATCGCCGGCGTTCGAATGTGTAACTCTCGAACGGTGCGCGCCGCGCCCGGCCCCCGGAACGCTGCCCGCGCCGCGCCAGCTCCTTTCCGGGAGGCGGCTGCGTGATGCCCTGACGCTTGATACCCCCGGCGCACCGGGGGAGCGACGCGTCGCTTGCCGCGTGGAAATAATGTAATAGATACAAAGTGGCTACTCAAAATGCATTTTACTGCATTTTTCATGCGCGCACGAACTTTATTTCCGCCGCGGCGCAAGCATCGCGGCCTCTCGCTAAGTAATCGTAAACTTTCAATTCGACGGGTTGTTGCAGTCGTTTGTGGCTTGCGGAGTTGGCTGCATTATTAAACTGTAATTATTTAAAACCGCCGTGCGAAGGAGTCTGAAAGCTGACGCGCTGTTTGCAATTAAGCGCTTAAGCCGACGGAATGATCAAGGGAAAGCAATTAGAAAACTAATCACAACTCCCGCAAACTACACATTGCAGCCGCCGCCGCCGGAGCTCGCCGAGAATCCTTGAAAGCTTCGACGACCGGCCCAACCACATCGAGGACGCGAAACAGAATTTCATGTGTCAAGTGTTCAAATTGCACCTTGATGTCTCAATTTCCCGGGTTTGCGAATGTTAATAATTCTGTCAACAGCTTAACATGAAATCACCAAGTTTGTCACAAACTTTGAAATTTCCTCGGGCCCGCGCTCTGCTCGTCAGTGCAAGAAAGTAAAATAACCCTCCAAACACAATACTTAATGGAATGATTAAATGCCGCTTCTGGTACTCCCATAGTAAATATTTTAATGCCCTCCTGCTTAGAACCACCCTTAATTCGTGGGCTAGAGTGGCAATTCTTCGTCTAGGCCAGTCATTTCGCTTACGGCCGCCAGCCGATGGGTGTGTGGAGTGTCCATGTGTGTTTGCAATGGTCGAGCGACCGCGTCGAGGGTGACACACTCAGGTCTTGCACCCCTGCGCAACGCACACGCTTGCGACCCTCCTAGACGAAATTCACACACAACGAAATGAAAAAAAAATCTATTATAAAAGACCCTTTGCGCATTCGTTTTCTATTCAAGTTTTGTTTCTCCCTAACATTGCGAGGACTAGTTTCAAACTTGTAAAATTTGCACCCCATTAGATCCCGACTAGATGTTTTTAAAATTGAAAGCTGCTACCGGGACGTGTAACTTACCACCTTCGAAATTGCAATGCATGGTCATGAGTTGAGGTTATGCTCCACTTTAAACGCTGAATTCAGGTTAATTTCAGTTTTTAGGTTAAACGTTAGGTTACATATAATGTTGAATACTGTTGACTTAAGTCTGCTCTTGGCATTCACCGCGTGCCTTATGGATAAACGAACATAAGGGCCAACAGTGAACACTAGGAGAACGACAAATGCCGATGATAGGTACAGACGGGACGATAGCGATCCGAACCATCAACACCAGCCCAGCGACGCACTATAAACACGTTGTTTAAAACGTTATCATATTAACTTTATGTGTGTTAAACGGCCGGCACGAACCGTTAATTATTTATCGCGGACGCGCGCCCGCTCGACGTCGGTTTTAATTTACACGCGCGAAGTTTAAATACTGTGCACGTCGCCGCGTTGTTTTTTGTTTTACGATCGCCCAGCACGCACCGCGCCTGTCTGGGGGTGATTTCCGAACTCCATTAGATAAATGGCTGATTGTAATTTAAGCATTCACACGAGGCAAATTACGCGCGGAAAGTTTTAAAACTTAGGCGTTCCCGGAATTTGAACGTTTCGAGGTTATTGAAAGAGGTGTTTACCGGTTTGAGGTTAGGAGACGACTGCTACTCGACTAGTTGGAAGTGTACGCACCCGTTTCGTTGGCCCATGGATATTCCCTATGAAGCAATGTGCGGCGAAGCTCCGGTAAATTCTATGCGTCAAACTAAATGAGTCAAGGGTAGATTTTGACGAGAAAAAAAATACACTGATTCTAATAACTATCGATTGCTTTGCTGCACACTTGAAGCGAAGGAAACAGTCGCGTATGAAAGTCGTACGATCGGATGGCGTGCGTTGCACCCCGTGCGCCCTGGACGTCGTACTGCAGCGACCGGCGGCCGTGAATACACACAAACCCCGGCGCGCGCGACGCGCGCGGCGGTGGTTGCACAATTTTTGGGGTGGTCGCCCTCCGCCCCGGCACGCACGCGGCGCGCAACCCGCGGCGATTGTTCCGCAGCGCCCGAACCGAATTCGCTCTGGACCCCATTCATCCCCCAGAAGGCACGTGCTCCCTCGCGATACGCGAGCACAATGGGCGCATCCGAATTAATGCGATTTTTGGGGTTCCCCGCGCCTAGGAGCAGCCTAGACGGGCGGCCAGACGGGCCGAACTAGGGGTGCGGGGTGTGAGTCTGGTCTAGGATTAAATCCAACCGACTCGCTCAGACTCTCCAGACGTAACGACATTTAATCGATGGCCGGAGAATAAACCCCAGCCTACGTTTTAACGTTTCACTGGTCCCAGCCTCGAAATTGCCAAGATAACCTAACCTTAAATTTGTGCTGAACGAACGAAGACTTTTACCGTTCGAATGCACTCAAGAGGGCCCGATGACGTCATTACGACGAGCGGTACCAACACGTCGCGGCGATTTACTACGAGCCGAGGCAATTAGGGCTCGCCGCGAACGACGGGCGACACGCTAACGTCGCCGGCGGCGGCGGCGGCGGCACCGACGGCGGCGTCACGTGCGCCCGCCGCGGTTTGTTGTAATCAGCTGTTTAGGGACGGCGAGCGACTCGAGTTACTCGACCAACTTACTCCTACTCTAATGTTTGTACTGTCAAGCGACCCCAAACAATCGACAATCGACTGCAAATCAACAAATCATCACAAATCGGGGAGTTCTGTTTCCCCGAGTCGGCTTACAGATTCCATGATGATGAATAATTTAACAGTTTGACTCATACGCTCATAGGCGGTTAGCGTAGAATTAGTTAGTCTAATTTTGTAATGATTGCTAGTCACGCCCCCTTTTTCAAAAATCTCAGCGAAACAATAATCTAATAAATCGTGCCAGTTGGTGAATTTAGCCCTGAACCGATGAACTACTTTGTGCCACCTTCAAAACCCGCGCGCCCGGCGGGTAACTAACCGCTCGCGAGTCGGCAGTTTTATCAATAAAACTGCTTTATTTTTAATATCTACCCATGCGCGTCGCCTGCTTGAATTTCCATCACGGCGTGCGACGCTAATGACGTAATCGATCGTAGATTGTTTCCCAACAGTGTCCGCACTGGCTAAGCAACGATAACTTGATCTATCGGCCTACGCGACGGATTAATGCAAATCGGAGAAGCTCTACAAAATCACTGCGAGGCGGCAAACGCGACGGGATACAAACGAACACCGGAAACAGCCGAAAGCGAATCCGACATGAATTCTACGACGCCAACTACGAAACGGATGGTATCATAATGCGTGCAGGGTTTAATATGATTACGTAGTATAGAGGAAATGTCGATATTGATTAAACGCTCGTCGCCGTGATGTACAACGTACAAAAATAACTGGATAATGAAGTGTCGAGTGAGCCTATGCGGGGGATCGGTTCTGATCGCCGCTGGAGCGGCAATCGTTTCGCGCTTAACACTCGAAACCGACGGTGATAAAGGGCGCGCGCTATCGGAGGATGTTTATCTTATCGTCCGGCGGCGGCGCCGGCTAGGAAGCGCTTCCGAACAATCGAGTTACGCGGAACATGAACCGCGCAACATCGGAAACGAAGTCATCAAAAGTTCTCGTGATAAATGAAGGCGTTGTAAAATAAACAACTAACGATTGTCATGCGTACGAAGGGCGAATGTATCATAAAGATGAAGATAAAGTCAAAGAGTTTACGTGTTGTTGTGTTCGCATTGCAAGTGTCACAATTTGGTTTAGTTCGGTTGAATCGGCTGCAGTCACTTGGTTATTTATTAGGCCGTTAGGATTTGCGCACTTCGGTTCGTTTAGAATGTTCGGTTTGTCACGGTGTCAGTTGTTGGATAAGACTTCGAATGTGAAAATTGGGACTCACCGAGCTGGTATCCGAGCGCGTATTCGGCACGCGACGTGTGCGCAGTTAATGACGGCGTGCGACGAGCGGCGGCGACGGCGGCGGCGGCGGCGAGCTGTCACATCCAGTCAGTCAGCGGACGACCTGCCGACGCCAGTCTGTCTACCCACTATCTGGTGCGTCGCGCCGGCCGCCGCGTACCCTCCGCCATCCCACGCGCACGCTTAGAGAGCCGCCACCCCTGGGGACGCGGCGGGCGTCCCCACCACCGGCGCGCGCCTCCACCACCACCGCCGGCCGGCCGGATTGGCGCGCGAAACTTTATTTCGGCGAGCGGGCGAGCGGGCGCCGTTTTCGGCCGCCTGCCCCGCCGGCGCGCCACTTTTTCGGCGCGAGCGCCGCGCGCGCGCCTCGAAGGGGGTGTGCGCGCGTGCGAGTGTCATTATCTCTCTCGGCCCGGTGCCGCTCGCGCGTGATAACTTCTATCGCATCGTACCTGAATGCAGCTAGCAATGCGTTTACGCGTTTTATTCGCGTTTTTATTCCGCAGGGAGGCATTTACATATTTTCTATACATTTTCCGTTGATAAGGACCCTACACTACCACATCCCCTCTACGTTCTGTGAATTTTTAGCTTAATACCCCTCTGTCCTTTGTATCGTATCCTAAATTCGTGTTTTCTGACGCGTGTGATTCAAATTTTAACAATTTTCACCCCCGGCTCGTTTTGTTGGCCATCACATTCGCTCATGCATACGTAAAAACTACTTTCTGTACATTTCCTAACCCCCAATCACCCCGAAGCATATAATACGTCAATTTACATCGCTACTTAAATATAACCCCAAAATTAGGAATTTTGTCCTCTCTAATCGTTAAATTAGAAAATAATAATTAAATTCTGAGAATAAACGATAAAAATTTATGTGATTAAAAACACCCCGTCATTTATTAAGCCAGCTTTTCATAAGATGATAAATGAATGTTTCAGATTACGATAATAAGGGCAAAAAACTCTTGTGCAGTTTGCGGATCTCGGGTAGCTTGTCGAAAGTCAAACAATGGAACACCGCCCCCACCTCCAGTCGCCCCCGGCCGCACTGCCGGCTTCTTGTAAACTTGTTACACGAGAGCGACGGGGGCGGCGGTTTTCTTTGTTGACCGTGCTTGCTTGAACCTCCGGATACTTTTACTTTGGGGGCACGCGAAACCACCGTGCCAAAGTTGGATACTACTTAGGGTGTGCGCATGCGCGTCGAATTGCCATAAATAAATAGAAACCAAACCAACAATAAACAAATAAAAACCTAAACGTTTAACACATAGCATGCTGTGGGTTAATTGGGAGTATTGTCGTTATTCGAATGGCTATTTAAATTTGAGGTTATGTGCAGTTTCAAGGTCGTAATGTTTGGTTATGATGTATTTGCTGAATTCATTTGGTGTCCTTAGGTTGTGTTCGTTTCCATGGTGCTCGTGTGAAGTGTTTGTGTTCCCGTCGGCAATTAAAGTTTAATAGATTTGTTCGTGTCGTAACGTGGACGGTAGCGCCCCCCGATTTGTGCGGTGTGGCGGTGGTGGGTTTGGAACGTGTGCTTTTATGATATTTACCGAGCGTTACCGTGGATCGCAACACTTTTAATGACTTTCGCTCCTGATTCTTTCAGTCTCCGACGAGTCATCTCCGCCGCTCGAGCTCGCAGCGATTCGCCGTAACGTAACGTTATTGTTTTGTTCGATGGATTTGGATAGAGCACGCACACCGGGTAACACGGGGAGCACGCACACATCGCTGCCGACGCCGCCGCCGCCGCTGTGAACGATGAGGAGGACGATAGTGAGCCAGGACGCGGCGAGACGAGAGCACGAAGAGCGCGCAGCGGAGGCGGCGCGCACCTATGCGCGTACGCGCGGCGGGTGGTGAGTAACCTTGATCGTCGCTGCGCGCACGACCGCACGACGTGCCGTGAAAAACCATCCCCCCCGTCCCCGCGTTCCTGCGGAACAACCGGATCATCTGCAGCGCGATTCATAAGTCCATTGGAATTGTCGTCGGCGGCACAACGCCGTTTTTTACTGCCGTCGCCCGAACCAAATCAAAATGGCGCCGTTTACGCGCACCCGTCATAATTTCCTCTAGGATGATCGCGATTTACTCGGAAGGACTATAAATAGGCTAAATGTTTTGCCATTAATTATTATGTCCGAACTTTTTAATGACGATTCTAAACCGAACGTGCGAAAAGAGGAAGAAGCGGGATAGCGCTGCCTGCGCTGGCTGGCGCACCGGAAACGAGGGTTGTTGCTTAGCAACACGCTCCGGCTCCGGCAGCGATCCTGGGCCGGAGAGCACGATGCGCCCCACCGCCAAGTTTCGCTCGCTCGCTCGGGCACGACCTATTTACTATAAATACGTTTTTATTGTTTTTCCTTTCATGTCGATGTCTGTTTGTTACGAGTCGATAACTTTTCGGAAACGCTTCTATTTTCTCGTGCCCGCCGGAAAAACGAGACGGAAATGAAATTGTCTTCGGCCTAAACGAAAACCTGGAACGCAGCGTGCAGCCAACCGAGAACTCGCAAAATAACAGATACCCATTTCGGTTTCTTGGTGCGAAAGTGACGTTACTCCAAGTCGTAATGATACAAGACGAGCTTTTGACGGCTTAATGTTGTTAATCTTCCGACCGACAAATTTATTGCATGATTATATAAATAAAAGCTTCCTTTTCGTTATTTCGGAGATTCTAGCAACATGACGAGCAACCGCTCTAGGTATTCCTTTATGATAACAGTATTGTATGGTTGGCCATGAACAACATGTAGAGTTGGCCATGGTCTGAATGGGTTGTTCCTCACCGAACAATTTAATCAATTATGTATTCTCCGCCATTGCTAACGATCTCCTCCGACCGTCCGACCAGTTCATCGATGACCCTTTGCCATGAATCGGGTATCCTAGACTCGAAAAAGTTGAGGAGTCAATTCTGGAATGAGAAGGAATTGCATCTGGTGGAACTGGACATGCCTGGTGCATTGCGATACTTTTATGAAGAACTAAATGGCTGAGAAGGACCTCGGCATAGTCAAGTTGCATCGAATAAACGAGGCCATCCAGCAGAAAAAAACAAAACACAGGAGAGGGCTCCAGAATTGGCTCCTCAACTTCTTCGAGTCCCGACCAGCCGATTTCTAGCAATGGGGCATCGACCAACTGGTGGAACGATGGGAGGAAAAATGTACAAATTTGGTGCAGATATTGAATATTTTTTTACACGTATTACTCGTATTTTAGAAAAGTTTTGGAAAAATCAGCAAATTTCTGAAGACATGACCTGTTTTTACCAGGCGAAATACCAGCAAAATCAAATGGGCATCTCTCAAGTGACGAACGACCATGTCAGTATTGCCACGCGACTAACGGAGTGTTAAATAAATAGCGACGTATGTTATGACAAAACAAGAAGGTCTGATGGTTTGGTGTCTTTTGTAAAGTGCTTTAGACTGTCTTAAAAAATACAAATTCCAAAATGTGCAAATTTTGATCCAGATCATGACATAAGCAACATCATAAAATCTTTGTAATTTCTTGATTGCTTTTTAATAGAAACTGGAATATTTATTGACACATCTTTTTGTTAATTTTATAAAAAATCAGCTATAATCTCTTTTTACCACGCGCAACGCCAATAAATTCAAAAGGACACCTTTAACGCGACTAACGGAGGGTTAAATATATAGCAACATATGTTATATCAAAACATGAAAATCTGATGTTTGTGAGTAACGTTTCTATTGGAGCAATAAAGCGAAGCAATAAATAATTGCGTTCCAGGTATACAAATGATAAACAAACATAGCATATTTCATTTTTAAATAAAACAATGGCACGAAGGTAAATATAACATGCACGTCCGCGAAATAATTCATATGATAACAATATTAATATTTATAACATTCGCAATATTCCTAACAGTGACGATGATGTGCGGTTGATTAATTAATAATTACGCGCGCGCGGTGTTTGCCGTATTTTGTTTGCGAACACGACAAATTATCAAATTCGCATTTATTTCCGGCCGGACGGTTTTGACGAAATATTAATAGCGACGAGCGTGTTGAACACACGCGCGCACGTCGAATGCTGCTAATTAATTAGTCTCGATTCGGATGCGCTTGTTCGTACGCGCGATGCGCCGCCGCCGGTAACGCGAAGCGCGCGCGGGCCGTTGTCAGGACGACCGATTTTAATGATTCGCATCGGTCCGCGCCGCAGCATCGCCGCCTCGCGCACGCATTGTGATTAGCTCTTTCGTGTTGCGAAACGGCGCGGCGAAATGAAATGCGCCTCTTTCGCCGCCGCCGCCGCCCCCCCTCGACGATGCGCGACGCGAGAGATCGATGCCTTTGTGCGTTTGGCGTTCGGCGTATTCGTTTCGCGCTAATTAGCGTGCGATCTCCGGTGGGTCCGGACCGAGCCTGAAAATGCGCGGACGCCGGACGCGGTCGTGTGGTCCTTTCATCTGGAAACTCATTTGAAATGTGACTGGCGCGCTCGCGGGAAAATTTTAATTTAACTCGCGTCCAATCTGGCGTCCGATTGTGTCGAATGATTTTTTGCAAGGGTGGTAGGGTAGCACCCAAGTGAGGTTATGTTAAACTGACATATCCGATCACATTATTGCGATCTCGTCGGTTGACCGAACCGACCACTTGATTAGTCGTTTAGGAAGGTTCCCGTGGGCGACTTTTAAATCCCGAATTGCTGAATCTAAAACAGGAGACCACAAACATTTGATGTTGTGCCATCGAAATTTACGAACGCAGCGTTGAGTAACTTTTTACACGGAGAGAGATAGAATATGAGGAGGTGTCGGAGTGTTGTCCCAAAGTCCCGTAATCCAATAGGAATGGAAATATATGGTAATGTGACAGAGTGGTGACAAATTCAATTACGGCTTGGGAACGCTCGCAGTTGTGCGGTTTTACAAATTCGCCAATTTCATTTGCATTTTGCATGCTCGACGGAAGAAAAATTTTGATGCCAGACTGTCGATCCACGTTCTCGACACGGCAGATGTTGTTGCGATGCAGACAAGTGCAGTGATTTCTGCACTGTTGACACTGGCAGAAACCAAATACGGTTTTTTTTGTGCATTTGCGGCATTCGACGGAAAAGTTTTGGTTTTATTGCGATGACGTTTTTCGGGCGCAAAAAGACCAGCGGCGTCCGCACAAAGCAGCGCATGCGCTTTTTCCGAGGGAGGGCGCTTTTTAATAAAGCTCATGCCGGTCGTCGCGCCGCGCCGGAACGAGCATTGTTTATGTTGGAATCTCCCAAAACGTTTCGGATTATGAAACTCGGGGTGTCATCCAGCTCCGGACTAGTTGCGCAAATATTTAGCGGCGCCCTATTACGACACATACAATAACTCGAAATTCGGCGGCGTGTCCTTTCCACCGCTTCCCGTGGCATTCCAAATTGGGTTAAGTCGGAGGTTAGACGACTCGTTAGAGAGAGAGCCGCGTGTAATTTGTCATCGCGCGCGATTCCGGCGATATCAAACTAACTTTCCCATCGCTCGGATCAATCCACGAGGATTTCGCCGCGGGCCGGAGCTTATTTAAGCCCGACCCTCGGAGCTGCCCGGACCCTTGGAAATTCGCCCCGGCCGTGCGACGGCTGGCAACATTCATTACGCGCGCGCACACGTCGGGACCGGGGGATGCTGGGGACGTCGGACGCGCATTGTTATCTCATAACTAATAAAATATTCGCCGTTGTTTCGGGCGCGTCTGTGCGCGCTCGGCCCCGGTCGCGACGCATGTGCGCGCCGATGTAAAAGTTAGTTAGACGCGGATTCTGGCCCGCTCCGGCGTCGCTGCACGCAGCCCTTTATATAAAACACTTTCACCCTTGGGCCATACGTCAAAATCAATAGGGGGCTGCACCCCAAAGCGCTCGCGGGCCCCGCACTTAGATGCACACTCTCGCTCCTCGCGCGCGCACACACGCATGTGACGCACGCATTCGGATTCGGAGGCGGCACGTTTGGCAGAAAGAGAGTGGAAAGCGCTGAGAGGAGAAATTTTCGCGGGTCGATTTTCTTTTTGTTGCGTAACCTGCAAAATCTAATTTCTACGCGTTGCGATTGGCGAGATAAAGGTCGGCGCAGATGGCGCTGCTGGCTAGGAAAAATGTCAGATGTTCGCGCATCAAATATCTCGCCCAGCATCCGATTTCGTCGCCGTCGCCATAAATCAAATTAGATATTTAATTAATTATTCATTAGCTGCCGGCGCACGCGAGCGCGTGACTAATTAGCCATTCGGAGTCATTAGGCGAGCTGCGCGCGTTTGATGTGCGGGCCCGTTGTTTGCGGGCGAAGAACGCGAAGGCGACGAACGACGCGCGGCCGGAGACACGCCGCCGCGCGCGGGATCGTCCTGGTCGCCGGCCGCCGCCGGCGGAGGCGCGCGCTGGTCCTCCGCGCGCTGACGTCACGCTCCTGGATCGTCTCCATGGAAACCATCTGGGGATGGCGCGGCTCGCCGGAACCCTCTCGAACCCGACCGCCGCGGCGCGGCGTTTCGCGTTCCGCGACGCTCGGACGCTCGGCCGAGTCGTAAAATCTTTAAATTTAATAACGAGCTAATGAATAAAATGCCAGCGCCGAGCGTGGGCATCAAACGTTTCTGCGCAGTCGGAAACAACAACACGTTTAATTAGCTTCGTCCGCGGCAATTCGGTAAACAATTTGAATTTTTAATGGAACGCCCGGAAGTTTCCAAATGTCTCGGAGCCGTGGCTGTTTGTTGAGTTTTGCGCGGCGAAATTGATTGCTTCATTATTTACTTCGCGCGGCCACCATCTTGCTCTCGGCCTTGCTTATGCAACCGAATCGACCACGATATTTCAGGATTTTAATATAATCTTTGGCGATTTTTATCTCTCGTGATGTCTCGCATTGTCCAAATTCACAAAGGCAATTTACTTCCGCCGCAAGCGACGCGGGCGCAGTGGAGGGGCAATTCTTTGTCTTTGGCTGGCAAACTTTTCCGCGAGGAAGGCGCGCGCGCACCGAAAAACAGAGTTACGGCACGCGGCGCGTAATTTATTTCGCGAATCCATCTTCTTTACGCTTATTATTCCATTACGCGCTCGTCTTTGTTCGCCTCCGCGAGTCGCGCCAATCTATAATTTATTTTCACCCTCGGGTCGACTCAAGAGAGCGTGGGGAGAGCCGGAGGGAGGATCTCGAGAGAGGAGATCGCCGAACGTTTGAAATAGACACACCGGCGAGTCGAACGCATGCAAACATTATTAAAAACTGTTTGGGCATATCGCACGTTTTTGGGGCAAAGTTTTGCCGCCAGCGCTTCGACGAGCGAATTCCAGGCGGGTAATAATGGCGGCGGCGATTCGCCGGAACGTTCGCGCTAGCGCCCGGCGGTAAAAATCAAATTTATTGATGAAAATCGCTATATTTAGCTCGGCTCGCGGCGACGGCGGCGGCGGCGGCGGATACTGCGATGTAGCATCGCGGCGCGGAGCGATAGTCGCCGTAGAAACGCGAGATCAATAACAATCAAACGGGATGACTACGCCCTAAACACCCTTTGCCCGTGTCGGCGCGTCGAGCGAGCGAGCGCCGCGCGCCGCCCACCGCTCGCCCCCTTACAAATTGCTCATCTCGGTGTTGCAAATCGTCTTTTATCTCGAGCACGCAACGCGACGCGCGTCCCGGCGTCGCGACGCGTCGTGCGCGCCGAGCGCGAAAATCAAACGCTGTCAGCCTCGCATGAATTAGCGCGGCCATTAAACACTCTCTCACATGTCGAAAGCCATCTCGGCGCGCATTAAAAGGCGTCAAGACGCCCGAGAACCCTTTAAAAGGGTATTGGGACGTGATTGCTTTCAACGCGATTTGCGCGCCGATTCTCGACAGCAATCATATTGCTTTTTTTGCTTTAACGTCGCGGGCGTGTCAACGACAACGCAAAGTCCTCGGTAATATAAAATATGCAGCGGACTCGTCGAGCGTGAATTATGATCAAAAATATGTTCCTAATTTTCGCGTTATGAAGTCCTTGCCGGGGATGAAATTCGCATTAGGCGAGATTAGCATGTTCGGCTAACGAGCTCCGATCGAAGGGGGAATTGCGCGAGGTCGCAAAGTGGCGAGCGTTTTTAATTAAAGTAATCTCGGATTATTTAATAAATATTCAAATTCGAGTGTACACTCTGTATTAGCTGCGGATGCAGACATCTTTGAATACATTTAAATATATTATCCATTTGCGCGCTCACGCGTTATGATGCCAAAGGAGTAGAGGAGTGAAACGAATGGAGCTGGGGCAGAAATATAGCAGACGTGCGGCAGGGCAGGCCGGGAACGCGAAGCGAGTTTCGAAATGTTCGAAACAAATGGTCGCGCGCCATCTGTCTCGAATTAGTGGAAGTATATGCTAGCGTTCGGCGCTCGTTGGGGTTGACTTCATAGCGCTGCTGTCGGGCGGAGTTCGTTAGTTGTCAGGATGGCCGAGCGGTCTAAGGCGCCAGACTCAAGTGAAAACTTGCTCGCAACTCGAATGCGGGCTGGGCATTCTGGTCCTCATCTGAGGGCGTGGGTTCGAATCCCACTTCTGACAAACCTTTTTTCTGCTTTTTATTAACATTATGAGATTGGTCATTGATCATTGATCATTTGAGACATTCAAAAGATTAACATCTTATATCACGAAATCCCCTATAATACATTAAACAATTGTATAAAATATAACATGATGAGAGAAGTATGAGAGAACTTTAAACGTTGCAAAGTACTTTTTCCGGGTAGGATTATTGGTCTGCAATTTATAGTTCTGGATTCTATACAAAATTGCGTTATCTGCAATAACAATCTATAAGTTGTCAGGATGGCCGAGCGATCTAAGTCGCCAGACTCAAGGGTGGGAGTGGGTTCGAAACACACTTCTGACTAGCCCTTTTATGAAAATTTGTTGTTTACCTTTGTTGTTGTTTAGTTTTGTTAAAATTAGGACTTTGTGGGAGAATGATTTTTATGTTAGATTCATTTATGTTATATTAAAAATCGCCAGATCCACAAATTCACGAACTCTCAGTTGTCAGGATGGCCGAGCGGTCTAAGGCGCCAGACTCAAGTGAAAACTTGCCTGGCTTGGTACAGGTCGTGAGCGTTCTGGTCCTCGTCTGAGGGCGTGGGTTCGAATCCCACTTCTGACAAGCGCTTTTAGTGAGAATTTGTATTTACCTTTATTGTTGTTTAGTATTCTTTAAATTTGCAGGCATAAGCCTGCAAATACGGCCATCGACCACGGGTCCTTCAGACAAAGGACTGTGCATTTTTATGCGTTAGATGTATTTATGTTATTTTATAAATGCGGGGTACGCAAATTAACGAGCTTCCAGTTGTCAGGATGGCCGAGCGGTCTAAGGCGCCAGACTCAAGCGCAAGCTTACTTGTAGGATGGTTGCAAGTCGAGAATTCTGGTCCTCTTTGAGGGCGTGGGTTCGAATCCCACTTCTGACAAAGGTTTTCTTCTTGAAAACTAATATTTTAATTTCAAGATAAAGTGACCCGAATCGCATAGAAACTTTATTATCTTATCCTTAAATAATCAATACAATGTTGGTATTAATACCTCACGATTAGATTCTTGCAATTTGTCAATTCAAGCGAGAACCTACTTGTAGCTAAAGTGCCCGTCGGGAACGCTGGTACTCTCTGGAGCGTGGGTTCGAATGACCCATAATTGCTTTAAATGAATACTACTACACTTACTTGTGATATGAATGCAAGTTGAGACATCTGCTCCTCTCTGAGAACGTGGATCCGAATCTCACCGCTGACGAGCGTTTAATTTTATAAATTTATATTTATAGATATAACATTCCCGTGCTGAGCAACAGAGCGGCCCTTCCAGTGTCAGGATGGCCGAGCGGTCTAAGGCGCCAGACTCAAGTGAAAACTTGCCTATCCCTAATACAGGTCGTGAGCGTTCTGGTCCTCATCCGAGGGCGTGGGTTCGAATCCCACTTCTGACAAACGCTTTTAGTGAGAATTTGTATTTACCTTTGTTGTTGTTTAGTTTTCTTTAAATTTGCAGGCATAAGCCTGCAAATGCGGCCATCGACCACGGGCCCTTCAGACAAAGGACTGTACATTTTTATAAGTTAGATGTATTTATGTTATATTATAAATCGCGGGGTACGCAAATTGACGGGCTATCAGTTGTCAGGATGGCCGAACGGTCTAAGGCGCCAGACTCAAGTGAAAACTTGCTCGTGGATCAAATGCGGGACGGGAATTCTGGTCCTCATCTGAGGGCGTGGGTTCGAATCCCACTTCTGACAAACGCTTTTTTATGAAAAGTTATAATTTAGTTTCATACTCTAAAATCGTGTGACATCTCCATTTGTATATTTGTATACTTATTTTCTGTTCAAGTTATATTTTTATATATCAAACTTAATCTAAAATCAGGTAATCCCGAACTTATAATTTGTATCCTTAAATGACTTGATGTAAATTAATACTATCTTTTTTAAATTTATATCTAATTCGTGATATCAGCAATTTCCCGGTATTACATTGTCAGGATGGCCGAGCGGTCTTAGGCGCCAGACTCAAGTGAAAACTTACTCGCAACTCAAATGCGGGCTGGGCATCCTGGTCCTCATCTGAGGGCGTGGGTTCGAATCCCACTTCTGACAAGTACTTTTAGCGAGAATTGTTGTTTAGTTTTCTTTAAATTTGCAGGCATAAGCCTGCAAATACAGCCATCGACCACGGGTTCTTCAGACAAAGGACGATACATTTTTATGAGTTAAAAGTATTTATGTTATTTTATACATCGCGTGGTACGCAAATTAACGAGCTTGCAGTTGTCAGGATGGCCGAGCGGTCTAAGGCGCCAGACTCAAGTGAAAACTTGCCTGTCTTAATACAGGTCGTGAGCGTTCTGGTCCTCATCTGAGGGCGTGGGTTCGAATCCCACTTCTGACAAGCGTTTTTCCGTATAATTTTATAAATTTTCTTTAATGGTTATTACGTAATATCACTATTTTAATTATTAAATTATACACATTTTTCAGATTATATAGGTATCACATCCTTTTGAAAATTTTGAATAGCCAGAATCCAGAATCTAGTTTCCTTCCTGATCGTGAGTGGTACATATCCGATGAAACTAGATGGCACTCCGCATTGCAATTTCCACCCCTGTCGATTCAGCTCCATTGCCGTCACCATGCCAACGGCATCATCTTTTGTTCCCTTTAATACTCTGCTCGTGCGAGTGCTTAGGGGCGCTTAGCAGTCAACCTATTCCATCAGTGGCGTCCCTTTCTTCCTAAAAATCTACAAACTCATCACCTGTAAGTAAACAAATTCAGCGCAGCATTATAGCAAAACATCAGATTGCACTATATTCAAAGAAAACGCATAGAGTCAAACAACACCTTCTCCGAAAAGAACGAAAACAGTGAAGTTTTATTCGGAACAGTTGATTTGTGCGCGCCACTGAACTGCACCCTCTTAAATGCTGAATCCATGGGGTCGCATCTGTCACATTTGCTCGTTCCGACATTTATAAACGTTTATAAGCAGTGATTGCGTGATGCGGTTTGTTGTGCTGCGTGGTTAAAGAAAAACATCAATGTTAATTCCAAGAAAGTGTAAACTCGTCAGTGCAAAGTAAAAACAAACAAATCGTGAAGGAGCATAGAAAATGTGCGAGATTCTCAACACGAAAACACCTATTTACTAATATCATCTATGAAGAGATAACCTTAAACAAGGATCACTTAACTAGAAACTAAGAAACGCAAGAAATCGTAAAGTATTCAAGTGTGTTAAACAACATAATTGTGCTTTGATATTTAACGGTAGAAGAAGGTGTTATTAATGAATAAAATAATGAAGTCGTTCGAATGCGAATCTTCATCGGAGGGTGACGAACCGACAGTGTACCCCATCTCACGGGGAATGCCCGGAGCTACTCACCAGTGGTTGAGGGCGAATGCACCGCCTGGTTGGGGTTGGCCAAATTCTGTAAGTCACATATAGAAATCTATATTTATCGAGAGATGTTAATGAAAGCAATTCAAAACTTTCAGGGTGCTTCTTCGAGTATTGGAGGTCCGAGCAGTTCCAATCTTCCGATCGACTCTGGATTTGCCCCGTTCGCTCACCACTCAACGGAGGAAGGCCAGATACCTGGAAGAAGAACGCCATTAGGGGCTGTCGGTCTGAGCGGCTTCCAGTTTCCTTGCCAACCGAATTTAAGTCATGAGATACCCTCGGATGAAAACAATCCGGACCCACCAAACCCTCCTACGTCAAGGTATCACATCAATAACACTAAACATGTATGATAGAGGTAATTGATGGATTCATTTTAGGTCCCCAACCAATCGGGCAACGCCAAACTCCCAGAATCAGCAACCCGGAAAAGGCAAAAACCGCCAAGGGAAAGCTGTCCGTCTGAATATCAACGCGCGCGAGCGACGACGAATGCACGATTTGAACGACGCCCTGGACGAACTGCGTTCGGTCATCCCTTACGCGCATTCCCCGTCGGTGCGCAAGTTATCGAAAATCGCCACGCTACTCCTCGCCAAGAACTACATCCTCATGCAGGCCAACGCATTGGAGGAGATGAAAAGACTGATTGCGTACTTGCAGGGCACCGCGAGCACGGCCGCCATCGTTGCGCCACCCGGATTCGATCTTCAAGGCTTCCCAGCGGCTGCGAAATTCCTCCAACAGCAACAACAACAAAACGAAGCTGCCGCGGCCGCCGCTCAGGCCCAAGCTCAAGCGCAAGCGGGAAGACCCGGGGATAGCAGACCTCCGACTCAACCGCCCAGCCAAAACCTTTAAAACTGCTTAAAACTTACGTGAACATTTTGATTCGTAATTTCGAACGTACAAAGCACGACAAGCAATGATTAAAGGTGAACTTACCTAGATATGATTGAAAGCAATATAAAAAATGAAAGTCATAGAATTAAACGAAACAAATTGCGAGTGAAACGAATTGCCTCACTGTGATGTGTCCATTTAGAGGCGAAGCTACAAATTTTAGTCTACTTTACGATAGTCTGCGTATATTTAGACGCTGAAAAATGCCACGTGTCCTAGTCTTACCTTTTTTAGTCCGTAGTAGTATCTAACACTTATAATTAATATTTTACTATATGGCCTATTAAATAACAGAGTCAAATCTAATGCAACTCAAACTCCAGAGAGCCAAAATACGTGGAGTAGTGAAACTAGTCGTGAAGTATGTGAGTTTTAAAGAAAAATAAAAGTAAAGTATGTATTAGAAGGTAAATTGACAAGACAGTTCTATACAAACATTTAAATATTAGTTATAGTAGTTTATTGTAATAATTTATGACGCCAAAAATGTACTGATGGTTTCCCTATTTTGATATTCTCTATTTTAATGATCTTTATATGTACAACTATTAAAATGTAGTGATAAACATTAATAAACGCGTACTAAAAGTAAATATGGGTTTGAGCAGTATAGTAAAGATGCTAGAAACGATCATAAAGAGTTTGAAGACAACAGCCTCCTAATTTTTGATATGCGTTGTTACTGATACCGATCATTGTTGTCACATTTAAATTTCTTCGGAATTCACATGATTATTAAATTCTAATAATGTCACAAATTTGAAGTTGATTAACACACCCTATAAAAGAATTTACCTAATAGTATAACAGCTCAACATTTGTGTTTTTTTTTTGTTCTCGTAATGGTGGTAAAAAAATCGCCGGCAACATAGTGTGATATGTCCACGCTTTGCCCTCCGCAGATATGTCAAAATAAAAAGATCAGTTTTTGTTCAATTTACCTCCAGATAACATTAGAAATCACCGCTGTTATTTGCTACAGATTTATCACACTGATAGCAACTTGCCAGATACTTGTAAAGATAAATATAGCAACTTCTGTAAAAATTGGAAGAACTTTAAAATACCACATTTTAATAAATATCTTTACGATCATATTTACGATCCTTGTAACCAGATATCTTCTGCAGGCAACACGAAGTGATGTTGACAATCAAGGAGTAAATATTCGTCCCCTAATGGCCACAATCAGATTGTTATTAGCTATGATAGATAATCGTGGAATCTAGCATAACAGAATATATTTATTAGAGTAATAAGTAATGAGCGTTTTATCGTCCACTTTTTCGTCTTTCTAAATAGAGATGAGAAATTTCAGGGAGAAAATGGATTGTATTGGACTGAGTATTGAGCGTTTTTTTCCTTGTTAAAAATTCGACTGTTCCTCATCAAATATAACAACAATTTAATTAATTATGTATTCTTCGCTATTGCTGACAATCTCCTGCCACCGTTCGACGAGTTTTTCGATGCCCCTTTGCCAGAAATCGACTATCTTAGATTTGAAGAAGAACAAGAGCCAATTTTGGAGGTCCACCCCATTGTTCAAGGTTACAAATGTTAACAAATGAGACGACAAAGTTGTAGAGGAAAATGAACTTTGAATTGTATAGTAAACTTGTTCAAATACAAATCGTGGCAAGGCATGTGTTTAGTTTAATCGCTAATTAATTATTACTCAAACCAATAGCAAATATGAATTGATTTGACGAAAGAAACATTCTATGTGGTAGAATTTTTTAATGAAAATAAAAAATTGTACTTTCATCGCCATCTAGGAATGAATTATTAAATCAACAACTAAAACGATGGTTTTGATCGAATTGCTTCTGATTATAATATAAATCTTACCTTTTTATTTAAAAATTTCTTTGATTTAGTGTTTCATGACAAGCAATGCAATGGCCACAATTAGATTGTGCACTATTAGCTATGATAGATAATCGTGGAATCTAGCATAATAGAATATATTTATTTGAGTAATAAGTAATGAGCGTTTTATCGTCCACTTTTTCGTCATTCTAAATAGAGATGAGAAATTTCAGGAAGAAAATGGATTGTATTGAACTTAGTAATGAGCTTTTCTTTCTTTATTAAAAATTCGACTGTTCCTCATCAAATATAAGAACAATTTAATGAATTATGTATTCTTCGCTATTGCTGACGATCTCCTGCCACCGTTCGACGAGTTTTTCGATGCTCCTTTACCAAAAATCGACTGTCTTAGATTTGAAGAAGAAGAAGAGCCAATTTTGGAGGTCCACCCCATTGTTGAAGGTTACGAATGTGAACAAATGAGACGATAAGGTAAGTAAACTTGTTCAAATACAAATCGTGGCAAGGCAGGTGTTTAGTTTAATCGCTAATTAATTATTACTCAAACCAATAGCAAATATGAATTGATTTGACGAAAGAAACATTCTATGTGGTAAAATGAAGAAATTGAAGAAATGGTACATTCATCGCCATCTAGGAATGAATTATTAAATCAACAACTAAAACGATTGTTTTGGTCGGATTGCTTCTGATTATAATATAAATCTTACCTTTTTATTTTAAAATTTCTTTGATTGTTGTGTTTCATGGCAAGCAGTGCACACGTGCATCTATCATGGTTATTGTTCACCGATAAATTTGCGTGATTTAATATGATTTGTGAATGTTAATTTCGCGCCGGAGCGCAATAAAGTGGCGAGAAAAAAAAGCAGTCGTGAAACAAAATTGAATCCATAAAAGCGAATTCATTCGCCGCCGCTCATCTCTCATAAACTTCGGCAAATAGAAGCTGCTCGACACCTCGACCTCCCGGCCGGCGACGCACGCCGACACGGACTTGTTCCCGGTGACAATCTATTGATTTATAAAGCAAAAGCGCCATAAATTCGAAAGCGTAATACTTTTCGCCACCGCCGCCGCCGTCGCCTCCGCGGCTGGCAGTCGATTTGCCTTTTACCTCTTTCGCGCCCGCCGCGCCGCAGCCGCCCCCCACCGCAGCGCCGCGCGGCCTTGCGTCTCGCCCCCCAACCCGTAATGTGTCTGGTGGCGTCTTTGTTCGCTGCGCCCGCCGAGAGTAGAGCATCGCAATCGTTTTATTTTGACGTACGAGCGTGCACGTGTGCAACGCGCATTTGTACACCGTTCTCGTCGGGCATAATAGAAAACGCGATGCAAAAAGTCAGGAGTGGCGGTGCTGGCGCAGGAAATTAATGTGTCTCCCGGATATTCACGTATCAACTGCGGAGGCGACTGCGGCAGGCTGCACGGGCGGAGGTTGTCATGCGACAAGCACTCGTCTAATGCCCCGCGTTTTCCTTGTTCTCTTCAGCGTTCAGCGTGTTGCAGATGTTTCGGGAACAGACAATTTCTGACTGCTGGGCTTTGGTAACGTTGCGAGCATCGCAAGCCTTCTCAGACTTTCTAAGCTTCCAGAATGGTTGACGTAGAGAAGAGTAAAATGTCGCGAAGACGCGACCCGATGATATTTAGTTAAAAACTTTGGTCTTTTAGTGATTCTGTGGGCATTTCTTTGTTCTCCATTGAAATTGAACGCAGCGCTGAGAGGGGCCGCGCGGGGGAGCGTCGAGCTCTCTTCCAGGGATTGCGGCGAGTGGCAGAGTGGAAATCGGAAAAGTAAAACTCGAAAAAAGTCAAGTTGCACGAGTGGGCCGAAGAAGGAGGGAGGCGGGTTGTGATATGCAGAAAGCGCGGAATTACCGGGTTGCCGCAGACCTCACAAGAGGCTTTTGTCGTCAGCGAACGAATTTAAAAAAAAAACACGCACAAATGAAAGAATTCCAATTCGACGCCGCCGCGCGCAACAAAACGCACGCACGCAACAGAAACAAATGAAACCAATAAGTGCCAATCAACATGCTCGACGCTAGAAGAAAAAAGCGCGCTCGCATTCTTTTGTCGTTGCGCAACCCTTTCGCGGGCTTTGTTGGCGTCGCGACGCGCGGCGCGCGAGTGGCGGCCGGGGCGAGAAGCGGCAGCGCCGCGCCGCCGATCCGGGCCCGACGAAAAATCCCTTCCCCGGCGGCGGCACGGCCGGCACGAACGATCGGCACGGGCTGGCGCTCGCGCACGTGCACGGCCCGCCGACGTCGCCGGCCGCCGC
>JARRAA010004991.1:0-21093 GCA_030557295.1 Ecitodaemon sp. MM-2014
TTCCGGCTGCGGTGACTAAACTTCCATCTCTTCAAGATTTGTAAGTAAAGTCGCATTCAGTTATTGATCTCTAATACTGCTAGCTACTACAGAGAATTGTTCAAACTTCATTTTCTCTCGAGTGTATTGTTTTAATTACGGCTCTATTGAGAGAAGATCGATTTCAAATTGAAACAATATGAACTCTATCTTGCAGGT
Organism: Ecitodaemon sp. MM-2014; assembly: GCA_030557295.1. Classification (NCBI taxonomy): domain Eukaryota; kingdom Metazoa; phylum Arthropoda; class Insecta; order Coleoptera; family Staphylinidae; genus Ecitodaemon; species Ecitodaemon sp. MM-2014. The sequence continues at coordinate 199 of JARRAA010004991.1, forward strand.
CCATCTCAGGAAATCGCATTAAGTATATTCCCAGCGGGTTGCTCCAGAAAACACCTGGATTAACCTTATTGGAGCTAAAAGGCAATCCGTTGGTTGGCGTCGATACACATGCATTCTCATTTCTACCACGACTACGAAAGCTGCAAGTATTATGTTCCCTAAACCGTTACGTTTTCATTAACCCTTTGTGTTGGTACAGAGCAGATTAGTTCCGAATGTTCGATGCTTGCGTTTAGTGCATTAAATTTCAATTTCTGCGCTCGCCCTTAATTCGATAGACTAGTAAAATAATGGACTTTTATTCACTCAGAATTTTATCCGACGCTCGTGAACTATCGACGTTTCCATCTCTGAATGGAACAGGCGCGTTGGAAATACTGCGATTAGATCGTGCCGGCATCGCGTCGGTGCCGACCAGCCTTTGCTACACATGCCCAGGATTGAAGAGTCTGTAAGTTTGCGCTCCCCTAGTGCCCATTAATATAATTAATGGATTAAAATTTATTGCAGCGATCTTAAATCAAACAAGCTCCACGAAGTGCCAGATCTATCTAATTGCAAGGACATACGTGTGTTGTGAGTAACCAAGGAAAGTTTTCGATATGGCCATTTTGATTATGCGCGCCTTTCTATCTGTTTGGTTTAGGGATTTGGCTGGCAACAAGATAAACTCTTTGGAGAGTCGACCTTTTAAGGGGATGTCGCAAATGCACGATCTGCTTTTAGCTCACAACGATATCCATCACATACCATACGACGCTTTCTACGGCCTATCTAAACTACAAGTGTTGTAAGTGGCTCCAGACGCATTTATAAATCACGCCTCTTCATAGGATTATGCATATCACTTTTTTCCTTAACACGTTCTTGTTTGCTCCGCAGAGATCTCGAAGATAATAAAATTTCCTTCATTCATCCAGACGCCTTCCTGTCGATTTCACACATAGAGGACTTGTGAGTACATTTTCTGCCTCCCCGGGCGGCAATAGATTTTTCGCGGGTTCGGATTTTGCACTGGAAATATTTCTTTCTTGCAGAAATTTAGGCAACAATGTGTTCTCGATACTGCCATTCGCCGGGCTCGAGCGGTTGCTGCATTTGAAGACGTTCAACAATCCAAACTTAAGGGAGTTCCCGCCCCCCGAAGTATTTCCCCGCATTCAGACGCTTGTGCTCGCCTACGCTTATCACTGTTGCGCCTTTCTGCCATTGATACCTTCGAATCCGCCGCCAAGGGCGAAGGATATCATCGTCTTTCCGGACATCGACGATATCGATTTGAATATATGGAATTCAAGTTCAATAGACTTGTGGCCATCGATGCGTAAGTAAACGCCGCCGGGTTTGGACGACAGCCAATTAATTTGAAATTAATTTTCTCAGAAAACATAAGTCACAAATTTGGCAAAAAGTTTAAAGCGATGTGGGATCGAATCGCGACCGATTTCACTTACCCCGGAAACTTTCCCACTTATATGGAAGAATACACCGAGGAAGAATTAAATCGGATGACTGGAAATGACGGTCCGCCGGGAAAAATCCAATGCTTACCGCTGCCAGGTCCTTTTCTGCCTTGTCAAGATTTATTTGATTGGTGGACATTGCGATGCGGTGTTTGGATTGTATTCTTGTGTGCGATGCTGGGAAACGGCACCGTCGTGTTCGTGCTTATATTTAGCCGAAGTAAAATGGACGTTCCTCGGTTCTTAGTATGTAATTTAGCAGCGGCGGACTTCTTTATGGGCGTTTATTTGGGTAACTAAACCTTTTGCGGCGAAGCCATTAACAATTTTAATTCCGATTGTGTTCCCAGGTTTTTTAGCTGTCGTCGACGCGTCGACGCTCGGCGAGTTTCGCATGTACGCAATTCCTTGGCAGATGTCGGCGGGATGTCAAATGGCCGGATTCTTGGGCGTATTGAGCTCGGAATTGTCGGTTTACACGTTGGCCGTGATTACTTTGGAACGTAACTACGCCATAACGCATGCCATGCATCTCAATAAGAGGCTCTCTTTGAAGCACGCCGGATACATAATGATGGTCGGCTGGACCTTCGCAATTATCATGGCGGTGCTACCATTGTTTAGCGTGTCCGATTATCGGAAGTTCGCGGTATGCTTGCCGTTTGAAACGAACAATACAGCGAGCTTGACTTACGTAGTGTTTTTAATGTTTATAAACGGTATTGCGTTTTTAATTTTAATGGGTTGTTACTTAAAAATGTACTGTGCGATTCGCGGCTCGCAGGCGTGGAACAGCAACGATTCGAGGATCGCCAAGCGCATGGCATTGTTAGTATTCACAGACTTTTTGTGCTGGTCACCAATTGCATTCTTCAGCTTGACGGCCGCGTTCGGCTTGCAACTTATAACGTTGGAACAGGCGAAAGTCTTCACCGTTTTTGTGCTTCCATTGAATTCTTGCTGCAATCCTTTCTTGTATGCCATTCTCACCAAACAATTTAAAAAAGACTGCGTCATGATCTGTAAGGCCATAGAAGAAAGTAGAGTGACGAGAGGCATCGGCCGATGCAGGCATAGCTCAAACTTTAGCAACAGGCAAACGCCCGCGAACACAAACAGTTTAGCGGACAGATCGTCGAGGGAGAATCAGAACCATCACGTTCCTTCGTGCACGTGCAACGTGAAGCTTTTGGGCGATCAAAACGAGAACACGCCCAGGCCGCAGACGCGAAAGAGTCGCGCCAAGGAGTGGTTCCTGAACAAAACCAGATGGTTACTCTGCGCCCGTAGGCAGAGCCGGCATCGGCCGAGGAGCGACCAATATACCTATCAGATTGCTGAAATTCAGCAGAAGCAACACAAGCGGGCGTCGAGCGTGTCGTCCAGCGAGAACTTCAGTTCGTCACGTTCCGACTCCTGGCGGCACAATCATCACTGCGGCATCCCCCTGAGACTGCTCGATCCGAAACGTCGAGCGTCGTCGTGGCTGGTGACGAGGAAGACGTCGCAGGATTCGAACCTGTCGAGTTCGCGCAACGATTCATCGGGATCGGCCACAACCGCCAGCACGAGCACGTGGCGCATATCCCGTTCCAGCGCGTCCAGTGAACCTGCGACACGCCTACGCGCCAAGCCGCGATTGACGCGTCAATGCGCCGTGCAGGACGAATTCGATCCGCCGGGATCGCCGGGGCGGCTCACTGTCCGATTTCTAACGACAATACCGTCGGCGGCCGAGAACAGCGTGCAGCAGGACGAGGAGCCGCCCCTACTCATCTCGCCGACGAAGGAGCGAGAGGGTCCTTTGTATGCAATTTTGCATACGACGCCCATAATTACGCCGGCGCGGCGGCAAAGCATCATCACGTTACATCCACCAAATACATGCACTGCGACTAGTCAGCCTGAGGCGGGTCCTTCGAAGCCTGCTTCGGACATAAAGAGATAATAATTAGTCCAAATTAATATTAGAATCCAGTATGTACCATATTGTGCAGTGTGATTAATTTTAAATATCATTCCATCTGTTCCATTATCGCCTATTCGCTCAGAATGCCCCTGACAAGTGACCATGCTTGTTGGAACTTTTTGAATTAGTTGCAAATGCACGATAAGCGAGAATACGGCCGAACGATATTTCAAATTAAACGCACTGCATACTAGATAGAGTAATTGAGTCCCGCCTTATGCGATATAAGTACACATTCCAGGGTTCATGCTTCCATAATATATTGCGTAAGGGGGTGCTCACAATTAAATTATTTTAGATTATTTTGTATATACATAACGAATAACGGGGCATTTCCGAAAAGAATATATAACTGAGATTTTGTGTAATGCATAGAAATGTCCACTGAGTCACTATTTTTCGGTACCCCAGATATATTAATATACATATATTTATCCCCAAGTGTACAATACGATAAAAGAATGCGTGATATACTAAATAATTAGCGTTAAGGATGATAATGTAAAATTAACTTCTATAAGTGATATAATAACGTTTATTAATTGAGAGAAAACTAAATTATTGTATTGCCATAAAATAGATATATAGGTTTTATTCTAATATGTACAAAATAGCTATATTTGTATATTATGAAAACTGAGAGTCTAGAGAAAGCTCACAGCTTTAAATGTATGTTCATTGCTGTGTTTAGTTTCGTATGCAACGGCCTACAACTGCCAGTCAACGACATCAAGTATTAGCATTGTTATTTATTTGTACGCTTCTGTTTACACTGGATTTAAATATTTATATAAACCTATTATATTATAGTATTATATACAGATTACAAAATTCTAAGCCATAAATATTTTAAATTATTTATAAAACGTGTAAATAATAAACTGCCATTTTTATTTATAAAATCGTATGACTTCGTGAAATCCAGAACATATTGGTATATTACTGCTGCTGAATTTCCTCTACCAGCATATCAGCAAATTATCCTTCTCTTGAAATTGTCTCACATTTGTGGAATAAAAAAATCGTGCACGAAATTCTTAACATGGGTCAGCCACCAAAAGACATTCCATAAGACTCTATGATCGAAAAATGCTTAAAGTATGGGGCAGAAGTCTTGGTTTCGACCTGATATAGGGATTATGTACCCCATTTTTAAATTGCGGTACAGAAAAAAGTTATGCTCAACCTTGGGTAGCAGTAGCACCACCCCAGACTCCACGCAGAATAAAGAAAATATGTGCAGATTGACTTTCTTATAGGATCACCTACATATCGGTCGAAATTTCGTAAGGAAATCACGTCGAAGGTATTTGCCAGTCGCATAGGCCTTAAGAGGATAGTTTATCGCTCTTATTCCTACCCCCGATATCTCTGGAACTAAACGTCTAAACGATTCATATATACTTTTCACCAAAATAATCTAAGAGTACTTTGTATTATAAAGCGGTTGAAGGTATTTTATAGATATATGCATACGGGAACTCCTACTTTTCTACGTTTTGAAAATTATTTCCTAATTGTATATGTAATTCACAATAATTGTATATTAGCTGATTTTATATATAGTTCTTCACATCATCCGGGCAAACAATTTATATATTTAATTGAACTTTCGTCAAATGCGAACCAAATGCTACTTATTGTTAGTATGACCTGATAGTCATAATATTTTTCAAATATAAATTGGGATGAAACATTTAGTTTAGGTGACATCGAGGGAGGAAATTGCGTATGTTTATACTTGCAAATAAACAAACAACAACAGATTATTTAAAGCAATCGCTCTAAATATTTTGTTTGAAAATATAAAAAACTTACTTTGGTGCATCCGACATTCTAATGGAACCAAAAGTACTATGTTCTCTTTGTGAATTTTCTGAAATTGCACCGACTATTTCACCTTTAAGATAAACACGTCATTGTCAAGAAGTTCTATCCAACTTTATTTTTAATATTTATAATTCCAATACAAAAATAAAGTATTTTGCACAATATACGTATACCGTGTACCCTAAACCATTAACTTACATTATGTAGACACATACTATGCAAACAAAGATTGTCTATTTGTTTGCCCATTAACTAAATCTATTTAAATTGAGGGTCTGTTCTGTTTAGTCACGCCGAGGACCTTGGTCGTGTTAATGGTTGACAGATTTGGCGTCGAGTTTTCCTGATTACTATCACAGCTGTTTAATATTAAATCCCTGGAGCGTCTGAATTCATCAAATTTGCTATTTAAAATACTCAATTCCGAACGGGATGTTGTAGGTTCAGATGGTTCTTCCAGATTTTCCTCGTCAACTTCCTGTAATATGAACACAAATGGAACTAGTTAGCTATGCTGACTGCGAGTTTCAGTGCGAGTACAATGCTTGCCTGAATTTCTAGAAAGGTTACAGGTTGAGTCCTATATCTGCTCGTCGAGCCCTTACGCTTTTTAGGAACCACTCGTCTATTCAATAAGGACATTGGTTCGGGGTAAACGGAATCCATCTTGGGCGACACAATGTTATACGTCCACTTTGTCAAATTGTGGTTTTCATAAGAGATACGTTGTTGCGAGGCGCACAGTCTATAATTATCACTTTTTATTTAAAATATATTTCTGCGCACTTTTGATTGATTTAAACAACTTTTGATTAGCTAGTTTCTGCAGAAACTCGTGAATTTTACGATTTAAATTATTTGGCGCACACAAGGAACCAATTTGTGAAATGATTTTAGTATTTTAATTCTCAGTAACCAAAAATTCAGAGCATTGGCTTTCTGTTTTTCTTTAGATGTTCGCTTCGAATCATTTTCATTCTAAATTTAAACTTCTGACACTCGCAAGGCTGCGCAACTGAAACAACTGCGCGTCTGCGGTAGCGAAGTGCGTTGGAAATACAAAAATACTTGGAAAAAACATTTCTTCTTTTCATCAAGAATAATTTGCCGCGAGAAAGTCACAAAGGTCATTAAATCAACGAAGGAGAGTAACTCCAATAAATTCAACAATTAGATTTTTAGTCATTTTAGATTTTATACATAATAACAGTTTAGCTAGAAGAATTGATTCCAATATTAATTTATGGTGGATATTTATGATTTCATACTGACTTCGTCACTTCTAAACAATTAAATGACAAGGATCAAACGAAGCAAATGAACCAAATGTATTATAGTTAAGATGCACATTTGGTTGCCTGTACAAAAAACTTAAATTTTATAAACTCATTGTCAATAAATCTAAAAAAATCACTAGGCCATATTAAATTTGGAGGCCAGCATATTAACAATTAAGCAAAATTAAAGAATTCTAAATATGTATTTTACAATGATCATCAAAATATGTCATAATATGACTGCTGTTAACGTGTCAGTACATTTAGTTATCTTCTATGTTTAGTGCTTCTGAACAATTTGTTGCCATAGAAGTCACTAATTCTTAGGAGAGTAAATTCAATAAATCTAACAATATAAAAAGCAGTTTAGTGATTTGTTAGTTTATAAGGTACATTTTGGCAATAGTATCGGGACAGCCTAAAATCAATGTTAATATGTATTATATAGTACATATTAATAACAACAAAATAATAATAATTATTAGTAGTAGTTCCAAGCAGGCGAATCACGAGAGTTCAATGAAACAAATAAATCACAATTAAGGTGTACATTTGGTTGCCTATGCAAAAACGCATAAATCTAATAAATTATTAGGCCCTATTAGAATGCAAGCGTGCATTTTCATTACATGACCATCGATGATTGTTAAGCAAATGCGAATTTTATAATTGATAGTTTCCATAAATTGAAGATATCTAAATATTTACGTCCGTGCGTTCCGCCCTATGAATGGCATGTATTTTTAATCAGCATCGAAATGGGTTCCCACCGCTAGTAACGTATCCAACGTATCACCATTCATATTTCTTCAATAGTTTACTGCTTTTGAACTAACCATTGAACCAAGTAACTACGCTACAAACAGTTTTTATAAATACATTTCGATTTACTCGCCGCTTAGAAGATAAGACGGTAAGATTTAAGGTTAGCGATCTGAAATCCAGTGACAAACTTGACGAACGTAGAAAGAATTAATTTGACGGCCCACTTTTATCTGTGTCAACGCAATTTTTATGAATCAATCCGCTAAATTGACGTATTATTAACTACAAATCAATACATTTTTAATTTCTGTACGAAATTATCAATTGCTTAATTTAATTACGCACCTGACACATTGAGTATATCTGATTTAATGTGACCTTTGATTGATTTGCTCTACAAATTAGCCTAACAGCATTGTTTTACAATTTCAGAATATTGGCAAACCATGGGTCAAACACTGTCAGAGCCAGATACCTCAAAGGACACAGCTTATTGTGAGAATAATTTGTTTAAAGTTGGGTCAAGTTGCATGCAAGGATGGAGAATAAACATGGAAGACTCTCACACTCATATTCTGTCGCTGCCTGATGATCCAGGTACGGCTTTCTTTGCTGTGTATGATGGGCATGGTGGTGCTACAATTGCTGAATATGCTGGCAAACATTTGCATAAGATCTTAACAAAGCAAAGTCACTATCAGGATGGGCAGATAGAGGAAGCGATGAAACTGGCATTTCTGGAGATCGATGAGATCATGTTGCAAGAGGAATCATTGAGAAATGTGCAAGCTGGCAGCACAGCAGTAACAATGCTTATTAAAGACAATGTTTTGTATTGCGCTAATGTGGGTGATTCGAGAGCGATTGCATCTGTGAATGGAAGAGTGGAGCAGTTATCTTTCGATCACAAACCAACAAATGAAATTGAGTACAACAGAATCACTGCAGCAGGAGGATGGGTTGAGTATAACAGGGTAAATGGAAACTTGGCTCTTTCACGAGCACTTGGCGATTTTGGATTTAAACGGAATGAAAAGAAGCAACCTGAGGAACAGATTGTTACAGGTATGGTCTAGTACTTTACTTTTTGATGCTTTCTATTATAGTTAGTATTTCCTTCATTAATGCTTAAGGACCATCCCATATAAAGACTATAGTTAATGATCTCATTTGATTGTATTCATTAAAATGGTTGTGCAAGCACATTATTTTTTTGGAATTAAAATAATAGTAAATTACAGATGTGCTGATATATTCTGAAGTTATCATACAATTTCAAAGGGCTTGAGTAGTCTGAACCTGTGATAAACTAGAACCTTCATTTTCATATATTTCAATAGTATAGAGATATGGACCTCATACAGTCAAAGTGTTTTCTGAAGATCCATGCTAACTAATGTAGCGCCCACCCAGTGCAATTTATTATGCTCCTCACACTTACCAACCGCTAGTGTAGATGAAGCACATTAAAATGCGAAAAACGTATCTCCATTAGTTTATTAAAATCAATCGAGTCAGGAAACTTGATTTTTTGGAATCGCCAATTTCTTCTTTAATTTCAGCTTTTCTATATAGGTCCGTGAATTCATTTTAAGTTTTTGAAGTTTGCGATTTGAAAATATTCTTTCTATTTTATTTATCGTTGTATCGTTGCCGAAATTGGTTCAATTTCCGCACCGCGGTTCAATTTAGGCAATTGTTTGTCAAGCTCTGTGATGATACTTACGTTTAGAGGATATAACACCGATCACACCTCTTCTCTCATTGTCACCATGAGGCGTTTCTTCACAAACACAACGCATTTACCTTGTCGGTATCTACATATAACAATATGCCTATCGCAAATCGCACATCAAATTTGGCAATGGTCCAAATTAGGCAACTTTCCCCTATATCACGCATATATTCCATATATACCCCAAAACGTTATACATAGACTTATTTGCGTACTATTGTCAATATTCTTTGGATTTTATAGCATACCCGGATGTAGAAGTGCGCACAATCACAGAAGATTGGGAATTTATCGTCCTCGCTTGCGATGGAATATGGGATGTAATGAAGAACGAAGAAGTGATCGAATACGCACGAGAGAGCATAGCATCGGGCTATGAACCAGAAGAAATATGCGAAGGAATGATGATGAAGTGTCTAGCGCCGGATTGTTTAATGGGTGGTCTCGGTTGCGACAACATGACTGTTGTAATTATTGGTCTTTTACACGACAAGCCTTATTCGGATCTGGTACAAAGGTGTTCGAAAAAATACGATACCGATGACAGCGAGCAGACGAGTAAAGCCAGCGAACTAGAAGGGGGCTTTAAGCCTGGCGCAGAAGTAGAACTGGGAGCGGAGAATCAAGCTGGCGCGGAAGAGGTAAACCTCGAAGAGTCGCCAGATCTAAAATAACACTTGTTGGCTTGAACGTTTACACTGGAGCGATGTACCATCAATTTTTAAATATTATATTGTTTTATCAGACGTTGTAAATACTGTCTTTTAAATATTGATTTGAGAGTGGCATTATATATCATTTTTAGCTTGTACTCAAAACATTGAAGAAAATCACCGATGCGTTATTTACAAGCTTCGCGAAATGATGCACACGCGTTGAGTGCTTCCCTTTTTTTTATTTCAAAATGTCGCACCGTTTGAGTGCCGCACATTTCTTTAATATGTGCGATCTTACGAACTTCAAAAGTACATATTTTTGTAAAAACGCTGCAATCTGGAGTGTCACTTATTGAATAAACCATGTATAATCGAGATTTTCGAATCCGCATATTTCAAATATGTAGTTTGTGATAAATTAGTCAGGTAGTCTAAGTGAGGTATGACATAACTATAAGTCACCATTGGGTTTAAATCATTTTGAGTTTGTACACACGGATATATTATACTATACATTGAATACTTTCGTCAATTAATATACATAGTTGTATTATTTTAATTATACGTATCTACATGCAATTGTTTTTCGATAATACTAGAATAAATTCTAGAATGGTAGTATAATAATTTCATTTTTATTGTTTTTGTGTATCATTCCCGATAATAAATCGAAGCTGTTTGCACATATATTATTCATTTAAATTCATCCGATCCCATGCAGGACTCTAAAGACCGTCCATAATTCTACGATGTTAACAAACTATTGGATTTACTAATAAGTCATGATCGTTTTTCTTATGATCGTTATTATTCAACCTAATAGCAGGGATTATATAATATATTGTTATAATATATACTCAGCTAATAGTATGTTTTTGAAGATCGGATCTCCAAAAAAGAAGTTTCCTAGTGTTTCTTCGACTCATATCCAAAATTGATCTCAAGTTTTCATATTATAATATATACAGTAAAAGAACGGTATTTGTAGAATTATGGAATGTTCCCAAAAATTCTGTCAACAATCATGTTTTCAGGTGCATGTCCTTAAATGTATATGCTTCAGACATGGGAAAACCTTTTATTGACTTCAGCGGTCGCTAACTTCGTCTACGCATATAATGAGATATCTGTTTTGTATAGGTTGGTACTTTTGTGCAATATTGCACAAGCACAAGTTTGTAGCTGGCATGTACGCAGGCATTGTCACCTTTTTGTGGGTGTAACAATTACATAAGAAGAGAAGAATGAAAATATTTTAATCCACAATTATAATTAAAATTACCTGAAATATTCGACCACAATAAATTATTGCTGATATTATTGCATTTTTTGTCATATTGTGCAATTACGCGTATTGCGCATGTATATTAATTGTTTTTAAAAGAATTAATTTTAATACAATGCAACGTATATTAGCTTTTAGCAATTCTCAGTAATGTCGCAATTCCTATTGTTGCGATGTTTATATTTGCAACAACGTGGTACACAGACTTTGCGATGTTAAACGGAAATTGCCATTGGCTTTCCGATAAATATGTTGATTACAAGTATTTACACATTTAACGTCTCAGCATGTAGGTTGCTACTTCAAGCAAGATTATTTCCACTAATAAAACGAAACGCACATTTCAAACGTCATCACTATGTAAATAAATTTAGTCTAGTTCGTGACTAACTTTCTTATCAGTTGTTAGCTGCTGAACAGGCATGATTATAGGAAAATTTCCTATAATCACTTGTGAATACTTAAAAATAAACTATTTTTGAGTTGAATTGTTTCAGATATTACTTCGCATTTCAATTTAATAGCCGAAAAACCAAAATAGCTGGATAAATTACGAACATTTGCTGATTTCTAAACAATTTGTAAAAATACATGCCTGCTCTTGATTGCATAATTTTAATCAGACACTCCGAGAATAACATGATTACACAGTTTACGCCTGCAGTGAAACGCGCAGTTTTAGTAAGAACCTTGAGTTATTAAATAATGTTTAAATCAATCAAGAACACAGTGCGCATTTTCGCATGCATTCAACAATCAAGAAAAAAATCGACACAGGCAGTCAACATAGCAATAAATAATGCTGGGATTGCTACAATTACAATGCAGGAAAAACCTGTGAACGCTTTGAGTTTAAACTTGCTTCAGAGCCTTCAGAAATCATTAGAATATGTTGAAAGTGAAGGAGTGCGAGGAATAATATTAACATCAGTATGCGATCCAAATATTCTCACAATCTAACATATTGTTACACATATTTTCACGATTCTTTTTAACAGGGAAACAAGAATGTGTTTTCAGCAGGATTGGATTTTAAAGAATTCTACAAGCCCTCTGATGAACGTGTTATACACTACATAACACAGGTGAAAGATGTTTTTCTCAAATTTTACATGATAGGTGTGCCCACCGCAGCAGCAATAAACGGCCACGCGATAGCAGGTGGTTGTTTGTTATCATTATGTTGTGAATATCGTGTGATGGTAAATAATTCATACAAAATTGGTGTGAATGAAGTGCAAATTGGTTTAGCGGTTCCCGTTTGGGCACAAGAAATATATAGGAAGGCAACTACGAAGAGGAATGCCGAGGTTGACCTGGTTGCTGGTTCAATTCATAATACAAATGAAGCAATCATTAAAGGCATAATTGATGAGATTGCGAATGACGATGTTGATGCATACAATAAATGCCTATCTTATTTCGAACGGTTTGAATCTGTTAATATGGCAGCAAGAACATTAACCAAAAGAAAAATGAACGAATCCATTAAGAAGGTAATAAATATATATTCCGAAAATTTAGAAGAAATTATATTTTATTTTCAGTGTTTTATGCAAAATCATATACAAGACATTGAAGAATTCTGCAAAAATGTACAACAGCCTGCAGTACAGAAACATTTAGAAGCATTTATGAAATAAATATTTTCATCTTAAATGAAATTTGGTTTGGCTGTGTTGTAATAATCTTCCATTTTATAATTATGCATTTGTTCAATAGACCTTTGCAATGATTCAAAATTTAATGTAAAGTCTGTGTCTTCAATATAATTATCACCATTTTTTGCTACCTCAAACTTATTCCATCTATAGTTGGCACATTTTCGCGCTCCTGGAGAACTCTGCACCAAGTTTAAAACTGTTGGATGGGTCAATCCAAAAAATGCATTGCCATTGGGTTTTATGGGTAATAAATTCATCGACAAGAAGTTGTTGAGCTTCTGTAGTAAGAGGCTATGACATACATCTGGTGTGCCGCCCACAATAGGTGTGCTATTGTCATCTGCAGCAATTTCGAATCTAAAATGTCACAAGTTTTAAAATTAACTCACATTTATTTGAAATCTATTTGCTAGACATATCTCACCTTGGTAGCCCATTTGCATCTGAAATCTTACATGTATACATGCACTTAATGCTTGTATCTTTCGTACTGGCATATAATTTAGTTGAAACATATCCAACCGGATAGATTGCATCTTCACAGTGGAATTCTTTTCTCTCTGATACAACTTCTCCAAGTGAATGTATAGTGATGCTGCCTAATTCAATTGGAAAGATTGGCCTACCAGTTGGATCAAGGGGAATTGGCTGAACAATTTTTTTCCTCAGTTTAGGATTACTTTTTCGTGATTTGGTTCCAGATGCCTTCTTTGGAATTTCAGTCATGGTATTTGGTTCCATTTTCTTTTTACTTTTTCGATCCACAGGTATACCCGAATTATTGTATAACTGATGGGATAACTCTTCAACTTCTGCCTCCACATTCAGATCATGCAAACATAATTTTTTCAAAAGAAACTTTCGTTCCTCATTATATACAACAGTTTTGTTTTGTACTTCGTGTATTTCGTCACAAAGAGCTGCATTTTCCTAGAATGTATAATTCATAACCTATAAAATATATGGCGATTAAAATAAATAATGTACTTACGTGTACACATTCCCTAATAAATTGTTTCAATTGAGATATTTTTCTTTTATATCTCTCAATATTCGCAACTCGATTTATGGACATGTTCCTTCGGATGATTTGAAATTACTTCAATACGTTGTTGTTACAAATTAGACTGGCAGAACTGGCATTACGATTCACGACTACTACTGTCATAATACGGCAATACCAACAGGGTCGTATTTAAAGCGTAAAACTTACCTTACTCTATTGCCTTTATTGCATGTTCCTAGACCAAGGTCAAGACGGCAAAGTCCATCGTTGACATGTTTATAGTAAATATGGGTAAATATGATAGATTACGATAGTATCTAAGCTCTCAGGTGTTGTTAGACAATGCTTTTAAATACTACGAGAGATAAGAGTGGTAAGAAATTGGTGTATTCCTTACCACTCATCTAAACAAATATTTTCTAACGCTGGTATGACTTTGAAGGTATCAAAAGGTCACATGCTGTATATTTAATTTGAAAAGGTCTTTATTGTGGGTATTTGTCTACACCTTTACCACTACAATTAATATAAAACTTTTTCCAATTTTGTACCCAATTTTAAATCCGCACATGCACTTTAGATTATTAAACTTCTGTTGATGACCTTTATGAAAGAGAACTAACGTTGAACAAATTTCATCCTAGCAACCCCCTTAAATGGCAGTACAGAACCAATAATTTAGAGCTCCAAACAATCTAAACTACAAGTTGAGTAGTGGGCCTTCTATAATAGACTACGAATGGATCTAGAGCGGTTTTTTGTGGCGGGGTAGACTTCTTCTCCTGGCGCCCCTTAGAATCGCCCATTTTACGCAAATATACAAAATTGATATCTGATAATGACACACAATGAACAAAAAAAATTCCATGCAAAAATTTCGATTCAGCTGAATTAGATGAATTAGAGGATATGGACAATTTATTTGCCGCGCCAACCAGTAAATAGTTGAATAAAAATTGTTTTAATAAATTGAATGATTTGCCAATCGCAGTGGAAGGTCAATGTAAACTGAATTCATAATTTAAATAAATTGAACAACTGTAAAATATTTTAACCCATTTTTTACCACTGTCCAAATTTGAGGACGGCGAATTTTTCGAATTTTAACTTAAATTTTTGAAGTAGTTCTAAGTGGAAACTTTGAATTTTCTTTCACGGGAATCGACTCTGCAATTATTCATTTATTTAAATATATTTTTTTCCTAAAAATACTTAACAATACCTACAATACCTAACAATAATTGACGGAAAAACCACGATTTTTGCGAAATTAATTCGGGATGCAATGGGTTAAGACATAAAATCACAAATTCATTTCAAATGAGTGTACAACGTTTCCCAGAATATTTAATTAAGGTGTGTAATAAAAATACGTTAAAATTGTTGCACTAGTAAATATAGCGGTGTATCAAAACAAAAATATTTATTGTCTACCTTTTAATCGCAGAATTCAACCTGTGAGAGATTTACCAAAATTATCAGAATCATTTGTATCTTGAACAATACGCTTTCAAGTGGCACCTCACACTGAATTTTTATTTCAGAAATCCTGGGCTAAATTCATATTATTGAAGCATGCAATCAAATTGAAGTAATGTCTTAAACATTTTATGAATGTAAACTAAAATAAAAACGTAAGTTTCAGTATATTCTTAATGTATTTACCACAGAATCATTGACGTGGCAAAATAAATAAATTAATGAATTGCTAAATCATTTAATAATGAACAACATTTTAAAACAAATATTGTATTAATTAAGCAAACCTATGAAAATGACGTTTAAATGTCCTACAGTAAATATATTGTTGGTATTGGTGGTATAGAAAAACAGCAAATTGCAATCTAAATTTTCTGCATAAAAACTCCTACAAAAATATAAAACTTAAATGAATCTCATATAATGAAAAAACATGTTTATTATTTACAACAGCCACAAATACCAATACAAAACAATGTTGATTACAGATGCCAAGATTAACATGTTATAATATGACTGCGAAGACAATAAATTAACCAGATATTTAATTAATGATAACGGAAAATTCAAAGTATTTAAGTACGGCACGGCATTTGTAACCGGTTAAGGAAAGTAAGTAACGAGTTTCTTTTAATATGAAACTCATACTTATAGGATTCATATTATTAAATGTAAGTAATATTAAAATAAGAATGAAGCATAAATACTTAACGTTTTTGAACTTGCTTGATATCTATTTCTAGGTACTAAAAGAACTTAGTGGACGTCATATTGAAGGAATTAACTGCAATCAACGTAGTTTCCTTTGTGTTGGGGACGACCAATTTTTACAATGTGTGAAATACGGGAATGAAACGATTGCAATTTCAGCCACGCCCTTGACTTGCCCAAATGGTTTTATCTGTAGGAATGAGGACGACATTGAATGTGGTACTGAATTAGAGTCAAGTAGCTCCGAGGATAATGATGATTCGAGTAAATCAAATTCGGATAATGACTATCATCACTCTACCAGCGATCACACTTTATCACATTCATACAGTGGCGACAATACTCGCGTACATGTATCTACAAGCGAAAGCTCATCGTCTGATAGCTACTCTACCACCTCAGCTGACCACACCGACCATGATCGTAGCTCAGTACACCACACCCTCGGATCGCACTCTCACAGCAGTGACCACACTAGGGTGCATGTATCTACAAGCGAAGGCTCATCGTCCGATAGCTACTCTACCACCTCTGCTGACCACACCCACTCTGATCACAGCTCAGCGCACCACACTTCCGGATCGCACTCTCACAGCAGTGCCCAGACTAGCGGGCATGTAACTACAAGGGAAAGCTCATCGTCCGATAGCTACTCCACCACTTCTGCTGACCACACCGACTCTGATCACAGCTCAGTGCACCACACCTCCGGATCGCACTCTCACAGCAGTGACCACACTAGCGTGCATGTATCTACAAGCGAAAGCTCATCGTCCGATAGCTACTCTACCACCTCGGTCGACCACACCGGCTCGGAAGACCGCCCTGTGGGCCACACCTCCGGATCGCCCTCGCCCCGCAGTCACCACACAAGCGTGCATGGATCTACAAGCGAAAGCTCATCGTCTGATAGCTACTCTACCACCTCGGTCGACCACACCGACTGTGATCACAGCTCAGTGCACCACACCTCCGGATCGCACTCCCACAGCAGTGACCACACTAGCGTGCATGTATCTACAAGCGAAAGCTCATCGTCCGATAGCTACTCTACCACCTCTGTTGACCACAGCGACTCTGATCACAGCNTCTGATCACAGCTCAGTGCACCACACCTCCGGATCGCACTCTCACAGCAGTGACCACACTAGCGTGCATGTATCTACAAGCGAAAGCTCATCGTCCGATAGCTACTCTACCACCTCTGTTGACCACAGCGACTCTGATCACAGCTCAGTGCACCACACCTCCGGATCGCACTCTCACAGCAGTGACCACACTAGCGTGCATGTATCTACAAGCGAAAGCTCATCATCCGATAGCTACTCTACCACCTCTGCTGACCACACCGACTCTGATCAGAGTTCAGTGTGCCACACTTCACACAGCAGTGACCATACTGATTCCTCAGATTTATCTTCTTCCAGTACACATGGGCCTCAGTTCTATTGCAAAAAGAGTGGTCGATTTGCTGATACCCTGAAGTGTAATTCATTCCATCTTTGCATAGTATATGGTGGATATTTATATGATGTTCCCGTAACATGTCCAAAAGGATATAACTTTAACAGCGAAACCACACTGTGTACCAGAGATGTTGTGACCTGTCCAAATGAAAAGCCTTTAATATGTCGCGAATCCGGAATATTTGCTCACCCTAATGATTGCTCAAGGTATTATACATGCAATTGGGTATCTATATTTAAAGAGTTTCAATTAAAGCAATCCAAATGCCCTCGTGGAAAACTCTTTGATACTCTAAAATCAAAATGTGTTAAAGCAACAAAGGCTAACTGCTACGCTGGGTCTCCAAGTTCAGAAGTATTAGAAGAAGATTATTTTCGCTGCCCGAGGAAAGGAAAATTCCCTTTCCCAGATAACTGTAGGAATTACTACGTCTGCGAAGAACGTCAAAACAAACTTGTACATAGATTAGAATTGTGTCCTTGTGGAAAACTCTTCGATCGAACTAAGCAAAGATGCCTTTCAGACAAACTAGTAAAATGTCCGGTTGAAGATGATGGAAATAATTGTAGTTCATGCAACTAATACTTCTCATTGACCATGTATTACTCATAATAAATATCATGCAAAATCAGTACATTTTGTATTAATCAGTGTTTGTTGCCAATGTAAGAAAAATGTATAATTACATTTAGAAAAGCGCCTGACAGACATTAAAACAACACATATCTGTGTGATTTTCTAGGGCCAGAATTTCGGAAATGTTTGATATTAAATGTGGGTGCCAATTGTGATAGCAATTTGAGATTTAGCAGGAAGATTTTGATTATAGCCGCATGTCATGTTATACAGGGCGGACGATGCAATTATATAGAAAAAGTGAATCGGAATATTAAAGTTGCCCGGAACAGGTGGTGCAAGACAGATCCTGCAGAGGCTGGTTTGGAGAGTTTCTCATCTATACACAGGGACTACAGTTACTCTAGAATTCGTGTTCATAAAGTAGCATTGATGGTGCACCATATTGTCATCGGGAGTGTAACATTGGCAACTGTACCTTGAATAGTCTAAGAGGCGATCTTTATACAATTTGGATATATCCATTATTACTAAAATCAAACTGCACTGGTCATTGTTTGCGGACGGTATGTGCCGAACGCGCAAAGAGTACAGCTATTTCTGCATCCAACTGAGAATCCCCATTCTTAAGGTTTGCAAAACGTCTCGTAATCGTCTCGCCAGCGTGATTTTTTATGTGAGTGCGAGCGAAAGTGTATTAAACTGTATATAAAATATAGGACGTGAAAACTCTATAACTCTTAGTTAGTTCAAATTTACATGGATAACCGTAAGCCACCGCGTTCGTACGAAGGTTTACTTCGCACCTTGCGAGGTAAACAGCTTGCCTGAATATCACCCACTATTTAGACTATTTACACTATTTACTAACCCGATTATTCTCACAGAATTATTATTCTGTCAGAATATGCAATTACGAAATCAACTTTCGATTAAAAATTGATGCTGATAATCAAATTGACATTAAATTAAATCAAATTGACAACAAACAGATTCAATTAGAGAAAATAACATTTCTAAACGACAAGCAAGTATGTGTGATTCATTCATAAATTCTCATTGATCCTTAAAAAATAAATATTTGTTGAATATCGCGAGGTACAGTGTGTCAAAGCGCAAATCTACTAGGTGGATTTTATAACTTAAAAACCATTGTTGATATAGATCTGACATTTTTAACGAAGATTACGTTCTCGAGCACTTCAGCTCAGAAAACTGAATAAAAAGACGGGAGCGTAGATGAATGCTACTCCGTACCAACCGTGAAAGCAGCACCAACTCCGTTCGCAGACTTTAACCCATCGGTGTAGATATAGGCTCAGTCCAAATAGTTACGATACAAGTGACCGTAGAATAAAATTTTGAGTCTGGAAGGGGCTGTTTCCGCATTTACATAGCAGTTGAGGGACACATCCCCGGATATACGAAACATCAACAAATCGGACACAACATGCTGTATGCTACCCTTCAGAGGAACCGGTAAAGTCGAGCCCTTGAGTTGCCACCAGCTCCGTGAAGACGATGCTAACAGGTCGAGTGACAATGGGACGCGCAGCGTATCGGTTGCGATTATCCTCACTGAACGCCGAGGCATTCAGATGAAACAGGAAAGCCTGTATTTTTAAATCGTATCTCAGCAACTTTTGCTGGCGTCTCAGGTCTAGAGGCATGAGGTTGGGTTCACGAAAAACGTTGGATTCGTACGCGGAAACCGCGACTAGACGCTTTCTGATAAATGAGGTCAAGGAATGATAGGTTTACTGATTGGCATTCAATCGGAGAGGAAAGTATCGGTAGCGAAAATCGCGGATAAGGTGAGGCATTCTGCCGCGAAAACTCCAGACGTGCAATTTTTTGACAAAAAATCCAGTTCTCTTAAGGAGAAAAGGTTGTTAGGGCAGGATTTGCAACCAGAAACCGACGGATCTTACGCCACACTTCCGAAGGAGACACCAAAGACGAGAGCGCGATGCGCAAGCTTGCTCTGTGCAAAGACCCTGCAGCTCCGATACTCGACTAGGTTTACGCTCGATGGACATCGCTTGAACATGTTATACGAGTGTCTTTGTTTAGCGATGCCATCGTCGCAATTCTTATCCCACCACGGTACGGATCGCCGCAGCTGTCGGCCCGTCGACGTTTTCGGAATGCTACGACGGGCCACTCGGAGGACGGCCTCAGAAAACGCAGACACGGACTCATTCGCATCGGGGGAAAGTGTTGGAACCTCGAAGGACTCCTAGTCAACCCAGTTGACTTTATTGCGGTTCCAATTCACGGAACGGTGTATCTTGATTTTGAGGATGTCAGTGCTGACCAGAATGGGGTAGTGGTCGCTAAACGATTACTGTGGGAACGACGACGCCACACTCAAATTAATCCTTCGCTCTTCGGCCCGGACGTTGTCCTGCTGGAAGCAATAGTTCCTGTGGAGACTAAAGTTTAGAGACTTATTAAATGTGTCTCACACACTTACATCTAATCTAATCTATACTCAGTTCTCAACATTCCGGCCACCATTAATCAATCACAATCGCGCACTTTCTCACGGTTCACTACCACAACACCGAAGCGCGCGATCTTGCTGCAGCTTCCCCGTGACCCCTGGACTAAATCCGGTGGTCCGCTGTCGATTTTCTGTCTGCAGTAGCCCGATGAGTGCTTCCGTCGTCTCGAAGGCGGTGATCGGCCCTCTTCCATGCTGATCCGCTGCACTTCCGATTGCGTCCGATCTAGAGCGTTGACTATCTTCTCGACGCAGGTAGAAATTACCACGGTGGCACTTGAGTCGGTCCGACCCGTTGATTCCTTGTCCTTACACCTTATCTCGGCTGGTGCGGCAATTGCGACGGCTACAGGCGAACCCAGATGCACCAATTGATGATGCCTCTTCGTGCACCGCTGGCAGGTACTCGAAGCCGAACACTTGCCCACCCCATGTCCCAAACTCACAATCAGACAATTGTAGCACAGCTTCTTCTCCTTCACCCAACGACGGCGCTTAGCAACCGT
>JARRAA010005004.1:0-13065 GCA_030557295.1 Ecitodaemon sp. MM-2014
GTATGTGCGTAATCAGAATTGAATTTTCAAGCGAGTCGCGTTATTAAATTTTGCATTAAATAAATAGAAGACCGTCTTAACCAAGGTATTGACAAACAAATTAATTTATTCCGTCCCTATACCTCATTATTATGCGGGTTTTTCGGTCTGATCGGAATACTATTACAAATGATTTACGACTTAGGCTGGGTAGCCTTGCCTAGCCTAGCCAAAGTGTGCACACGGTAAGGGTTGACATGTGCCTGCGTTCAGTTAGCAATATAATAGAATCACATGTGAAATTAGAAAAGACCGTGTAACAGATTATGCGAATAATTTCGTCGCCCAAGTGAAGAGAGATTCTGATAGCACGTGCGTGTTAAGCTCGATTTGATATAATCGGATATGTCTGTCTATAAATCTACATCTAATTCTTAGGACTATTCTTGCTAACTATATTGCTATGACGGTTTGGCATTTTCTTTTTATAAAACACTAGACGAAGTTCGTTTGCGGAGACTTTTCACGACTGCCGGAAAGTGTGATTTCCATGATTGGAATACTCTTCGACTTCGTAAGAAGCTTTTACACCATTACTTTCCATGAAAGTTAATCTCGCGGCGCACGCGCCGAAGATCGCTGAACAAAGAAACGCGCGATGGCGAATTTACGAGCAGGCAGGTGATTTGCCGCCGAGTGAAAAGGAACAAAACCGCCGATCTAACTTTTAATAGAGCAATTAGTGCAACAATGTTGCTACACTTTATGTAAATTCGGTTTCGCGTGGTGGCGTCCGTTCGTTCTACGGACGAGCCTTACCGAACGAACCTCGGCAACAACAACAAGAAGATGGTTTCCGTCCCGTCTTAACCCAGATAAATCATGGGCTTTAATGCCTTAGCGAATCGTACCACTTACCGTTCGCTATAAATTGCGTTTTAGTGTCGATGCATTTGATTATTAGTAAAATTGCTCGTTCGCCGGTCGCTCCTCGCATTGCCAAATCCGCCAGATGCCATTTGTCCCCGTGCGGCTTTTTGCCCTCGCATCGCAAAGAGCTGCGGACGATTCCGCTGCACTTTTATTAATTGCCCACGCGCGTGTCTCGGGTAGCTGAATTCGAACGAAAATGGTAATAATCAATTAAGCTTCCCGGGCACGCCGCACGACCAACAAAGAGCCGACACGCCGGCTAACGCACGCCCATGCCATTCGTTACAAGCCACTCGCAGATGCAGTTTATTTAGAATAACTTAAGTTATGATCAAACTAAATTAATCTCGGCGACGTCGCGGCCGGCGTCCGCGCTGCCGGCCGCGGCTGAATTTGAGAAAAATCCATTTGTAAGCGTAATTATAATTTATAACTTTATCGCGGCACCGGAGCGCCGGCCGCACTAGGTCGCATCGGTTTTTATCCGGAGCGCAATTTATTAATAAATAATCATAAATAACGCCGCCTAGACGGCCGTCCGATGAAGACGCCGCTGCGTCCTTACGTCCTGGACGGCGGGATTTGCATGTTTCATTAAAATATCGGCGCTCGGCAAACAAACAAGCTAAAAACAAAAAAAAAAAGACGCGAGGGATACTTTCCGCTTGGATGATCGCCATCCGAGTCGAATCGCGATGATTTATTCGAGCGCGGGAAACAATGAGCGCGCGCGCCGCGCAAAGTGCGCACCGGTGCATTAAATGTAAGTGAGTTTTGACACACATATCTGCGTGCATTTCATTAGCACTTGATTTGCGAAGATATGCGCCGCGCGCGGCGCCAGGCGCATGTTCGCTGAATCGCGAGAATCGTGTTGGACATGATTTAATGCGCGCGGCGGCGGCTCGGCGTGCGCATTTTAGGCGGTTCGGTATCTGCGGAAGACGAAGAAGGTGAAGATTGAATGTTGCCATGTTGAATATCGTTAGCGCGCCGGATTTTCACTTTGTTTTATCGTCACAATGAAAAGGCGCACGATAGAAAACGCTTTTGATTTATATAAGGTTGTAAATCGCGCGATTGCCTTATTCGCAAAGGTTTTAATTGCGGGGAGAAAGCGTTTAACGTGTGATATTTAAAAAAATATTAATAATCACGCTCGAACTGCGAGACAACCGATGGTTCGAAGTGAAAATTGCAAAAATCCACGCAGCCGGAGGCCGATAAGAGAGCGATAAATTAACGAGACGCCGGCGAAGTGCTAATGGTGTTTTTTTTTCGGCGCGCATCTTGTGCGGCGTGCGAGAGACCGCGGATAATGTCGGATAATGCAAGGTTTTGATGGACACTGGGCGACGAATATGGGTCAATTGCGAGGCGCGCTAACTAATCATCGTCGCGGCGGCCGTTGTGAAATCTGAATATCGCGCGATGCGCAGCGCCAAAAAGAAGGCGCGCATTGCGACACGCGCATTTCTTTTCGATTCGAAATTTCGGCGCGCCGCGCGGCCTCCAATCGAAGCGCGCCGGCGAAGCGCGAGGCAATCATCGCGCGCCGGCGAAGCGGAGCCCGTCGGCGCGCGCGGTCTCTGGGTCGCGGGGCCCGCCGAACGACATGGGCTTAATAGTTTTTCCGCTACCGCGCGTAATTTGTTTTGTTCGCCGCCGCCGCGGCCCGAGCGCGATCCGTTCGCGCCTCGAGAGTCGCTTCTTCTTTTCACGCTGCGCGCGCCGCGCGCACCGCGGACGACTTATTAGGCGACATCAAAGAGCGACGGACGGGCGGTAATTTCAAGCTTTTATTGTTGTCCGAAAACGAATTCCGGCGCGACGACGACCAAGCGGGGCCTTGGCGCGCTCCGTCTAATATGGGTAGCATTTTTCTCGCGCCTGCTTGGCGCTGCTCTTTCGATTGCGCCCGAATCGACGCGCGCAGCGCTCCGCCGCACCAAATCGAGAATGCGCATTCGTAATTTCCGCGCGCTGCCCGATTTCTACATGATTAGCGGCTGAACGGGCGCGAGGCGATCGACGCGCGCGCGCGCGCGCGCATTAACGAGGCGAAAAAGAAAAAATGCGCGCGCGCGTTGAAAACGCGAAGGAAACGAGGAGTTTTCCAGCGTTTTCGAAACCGGCCAATAATCGCGCGAAAGCCGCGGAGATTGTGCGACGCGCACTTTCTTGAGCGCGTTAAATTTATTTTAATTGTACGGTTCACGGCGCGTTAGGCCAAAAAGAAACCGATCGCGCCCGACGTGCGTTCTTTCCATTTCGTTCTCTAAGCGGCCCGACCATTTCGCTCTTGTTTTTCGATCATTTCATTTTTGTTTCGTCGCCGGTCGTAACGCGCGCGCGCGCGCGCGACTCGTTTAGCTTTAATGGAGCAAAAAACCGCCACAAACGGGGCACGTGTGCGCGCGCGGCTCGGGCGCGTTTTTGCGCCCGTTTCGGGTTTCGATTGTCGATTGCGATTTGCGTTCCTGCCGGATCGCGCCGGGCCGAAATTCCATCGGCGAGCAT
This sequence comes from Ecitodaemon sp. MM-2014, assembly GCA_030557295.1. NCBI lineage: Eukaryota > Metazoa > Arthropoda > Insecta > Coleoptera > Staphylinidae > Ecitodaemon > Ecitodaemon sp. MM-2014. The sequence goes on from JARRAA010005004.1 coordinate 3,433, forward strand.
GACCCTGTTCCGCGCTCGCTTTTTCTCCGCCCGGCGGAATACGATTCGTCGCGCCAATAAGACACATCCGCGCACGTTCCTCCGCGATAATTCGAAGAAAAAGAAAACAATGAGGAGCATAATTGAGGCGGATACTTTGAGGCATTCGCGGCGAGCTTGGCTGGGCGATTAATAATCGCCGAGTGAAACTTTGACGTTTGCCAGCGCTCCAATTCCATTCGGTCGCCGCCGCTTTTTTTTTGCGGCGAATCGTCGAATTTTATGTTTACGATAAACGCAAGGATGGCACCGAACGCTATCGCGCCGCTTTGCGGCCACTTGCGCACGTGATTAATTAATCCTCGCGCGCGTTAATCGCGATTATTATGCTTTCGTCGTCCTTTCGTTGCCATTAATCGCCGGTGCGCCCAATAATTAATGCGTCCGGCCGGCCGTAATTGGTGCGCGTTCCTTCGAAAATATGTAAAGAATGAGAGTGTTTTTTCTCCGTCGTCTTGTGATTTAAAACAGAAAGTTTTAAATGTTTGCGCATTTCGCGAATTCAGGGCGTCAAATTGCAAGCGAAGGTATTCGGCTGAAACGCGACTTCGGCGAAACTCTTCGTCGAAGAGAAAATCTGAGGTTCTAGAACGACTCCGGCGCACACAAAGTCTGCGCCGAGTGGGGGAGCACAAGAGCTCTCCTAGGTCCGCACGGTTTCGACGGCAAAACAAGAAAAATCGTCGAGTGCGGCGCAGCGTTTCGCGGAAAACGCATTTGCATCGACAGCCCGCGTGCTCGCGGCCGCGGACTGCTCGCGCCCGGCGTAGGCTCTTCGCGCTTCGGCACTTCAAAGTTCACGTTGCGGTTTCTTTTCGTCGCCGACGCGCACGACGACAGACGTACGCACTCGCGACCGTTTTGTATCACCGCAAATTTGCTTTTGGCGCGTGTTTGCCCATTGTGCGCGCGGCACAAAGCGGCCGCGCCGCATTTGAATTTCAAATCGCTTCGCGAAGCCGGCGGCGCGCGCGATCAGGCGGGGCCGCGCAGGTGTCGCGCGCCCGCGTCGACGGCGGCCGGCCGGAAAATCGAGTGCGTCGCGTCGCCGCGCGCAATCCCTTAAATCGGCCGCTCCGAATGTCGCCGCGAAGCTCGCGCTGTACGGAACGCGGGGCGCAATTGAAATTTCCGGACGGCGGCGCCCCTTTGCTGGCGCCGCGCCGCGCTCGCTCCCGCAAATTGCGCCCACCTCGTTGCACGGCGCGAATCGCGCGAGCGACAGACGATAAAATAGATCGCGCGGCGACACGCCTTTGGACAAACCAGCGCGGCGATTACACGCGCGCTCGCGGCCGCGCCGCTTCGCCGCGACACTGTTGCGGGAGCTTTCGTTTAATTAAGCGCCGGGCGGGCGGGCGGCGCGCGCGGCCCGAAGAGCGAAGAGCGGCGCGGCGAAGACGCGAAACCGGCCGACGGCGACGGAGCGAGCGCGCGCGCCGGAGAGGCGATAGAAGAAGCGCCGACCTATAGAGCTCGAAGGCCGCCCGACGACCTTGCCGGTCAACCACATCGCCCGCGGCCGATCTTCGCGCGAGCGCTCGCCGCTTTTTCGCACGCGTCGGAATAAACGCAGCACTTTGATGGAAATAAAGCCGGCAATGAAAGCCCATTTTTGCGCTCGCAAATTGAAAGCGTTCGCGTCGAAAAGCGTCTAATAAATCAAAAAAAAAACCCAAACGATTGCCATCCAATTTCAGATTTTCTAATAAACTAGTTGCTGTCTCAAGGCTTTCGGCGATGAAGCATTAGACAATAGCAGTCCGGAGGACCTCGCGAGGTCGAAAAGAACTGGACGAGAGCGCGAGCACCTGCGCCGCGTTCACTTTTACCACGTCGAACAATCGATATCCGCACAATTTAAGGACGTCTCAAACGCCTCCATAATTGGGACGCGCAGCGCCGTTCGTCAACGCAATAAACCGATGAAAAGCCGGCCGGCTTGACAGCGAATAAACGGCGGCCGCAAACGCTTCCAGTGCACATAAAAATACATTAGCGATGCGCAAGCGACTGACCATAAACAAACGCTTGTCCTGGCCGAGCGCAAATCGTAAACAATGCGAGGAAGTCGCGCGTGCCTATGGGCAGTTGAAAAGTTAATTAAAATCGCGAACGGCGCGACCATGAAACACATCCGAGCCCGCGCATTATTGTCCGTGTCCGTTGAACTTTGCAACGGTTCGAACGTTTATTGTTCGAACCGCGAGCGCGCCCGCCCCCGCCGCGGCGTCGGGCGAACGCGGAGATTTATCGATTGGAATAATCTATTAAAGGACTTGGCGCCCGGCGCGCGCTTGTCGTCGGCTCAACGGCGGCGACGAGCGCGAATGCGTTTTAAATAATTGCCGAACGACGACGAAAAAAAAACACCGAAAGCGTTTTATAATCGCAACGGAAGTAGAGTGTAACCTAATAAGTTTCAATTGCGAATTAGGAAAGTAATAACGCGGTAATTACTGTCGACTGCACTCGTCGGCCGGAGAGCGCGGCAATTTCGTGGTTTCGTGCAGGCGGCATCTCGAAACTGCGCCCGGGCTGTAATTACGCGTCATTTTCACTTTTGGATTTCTTTTCGGAAACGCGCGCGCGCCTCGCTATTAGCGCCGCGCGCAAATGAACACGTTAGCGAGCGCATGCAAAGCGAGCTCGGCCGCGCGGCGTTAGATGTTCATTAATTGAATATCGCGAACGGCGCTAATTCCCGCCAATTGTTGTCTGGCCGTCGGGTGGACGCGAGGCGCGCGCCGGAGCCGAATTGAAAGTTCGGCGCGCGCGCGAAATAAATCGCGGCGCGCTGACGCGCGTGCGTTTATTGCAAATTAATTTTCGCGCGCTCCGAGCGAGCGCTCCTTCTGCCCGCGGGGCGCGCGCATCATAACTTACGCGCGCCGCGGCAATTAGCATACGCATTGTCGAGTATATAGTCGCGGGCGCGAAACGATGCGGCGCGCACGGACGATCGTCGGCGAAGACGTCTCGGCGGCGCGTCGATTTCGCCGCCGCCGTGACGCGATCGCGACGCTTGGCCGTCGTCGCCGACGAGATGCTGCGCGGTCGCGGCCCGTAATGAGCGACGCATTTCTGTTTATTCATGCCGGCCGCTCGGACTATACAAGACGGAGCGCTTCCACTCGCTGCCAGGCGCGCAAATATCGCTGCCGTCGATTAAGCGCTCCTAATAAATCCATCGCGCCATCGTATTTGCATTATCGTACACGCAGTGTTGTAATACGCGCGGCGCGCGCGCGAAGATGGCGAGATAGCGCCGTGGAAAATGCCGCGAATTAATCGCGCCGCGCGCATTCGTGAATTGATTATTTCGAGCGCGGCCCCAAGAGAGCAGCAGGAAGTTGAAATGAAGTTTCGCTCGTCCTAGGCGAACGAGACGCTGTGAGCAAACGTCCAGCTGTTTTGTTCGCCGCGACAGCGGCGGCCGCATCGCGACGGCAATGGAAACGAAACGAGCAAAAGAATAATATAATAATACTGGCGAAGTAAATGCGATCGCGATCGCGACGACGCTCCGCTCTCGAGCGCTGCTCTCGCGCGACGCGATCCATGTTAGTAGGTTAAGAACGGATATGCACGTAGAGCGCGTTTTACGTCCATCAATTTTATAATTGCGCCGGGGAAGGCGACGGGTCGGATCTCGCGCGGCGCCCGACGCGAGCACAATGCGATCGCGCGGCATCGCGCATTTGATTCGATTAGGCGCGATCGACGCGGCGGAAACCGACGGCGGCGAACCCGCCGGCCGCCGCGCGCGATCGTTATAGCAACGGGCGTTCGAAAAGCGCTGACGTTTGGAGATGCGCTATGGAGCGCCGCTGCTAGCGAGAATTTGTCACAAACGTTCGTGCACGTCAACGGAACGCGACGAAATGGATAGGCCGTTCGAGCACACCAGTGCCAAGGAACATCGGTACATGGTACCCATGGAATACTTTGCAGATAAGGTCGGCATGAAGCTGAGCTTGCTGAACTACGCCCAGTTTCGCTACGAGGGCATCCTGCTGATGGTCGACCTGAGGACGCACTCGCTCGTCGTGGGCTCCGTGAGGTTCTTCGGCACCGAGGACCGCCAAGTGGACAAGCCGGTGGCCGCGCTCGCCGAAATACAGCAGTATCTCATCTTCAAAGACAGCACCATCCAAGAGATCTACATAATCAGTCACTTCTCTCCGCTTCCGGGCGCCGAGGAGGCGCAGAATGCGCAGGCAAGCAAGCCGCCTCAGACCGGCAGGCCCAACGACGGGCCCTGCCTGACGCGCCAGGAGCTCGGCGCGTTCGATTACACGCCATACGAACTGCCGGGGCATTGGGGTCCGGGAGGGCCTAGATATTGGTCGAAGTACCTTGTTCCCATGTCGATGTATGACGTGGCAGCGAACTCCACCATTCCGAAAACCGAGCCGCGTTCCGTTCAGGAGATGCTGGCGATCTATAGAAACTCTTGGGGAGCGCTGAATCCTTTCAATTTCATGGCGTATGGCCAACGGATTCGGACCGAGTACGCTGCAAACGCATTTTTCGCAAGAGCGACGCCGGCGCAGCAAGCGCCGACCGCCCAAATGTTCGCAGTAGCAATGCCAGCGCCGCTCGTCGTGCAGGTTCCAAGGCAGCGAGCGGCAAGACCACCGGCGCCGCCACAGACCGCAGCGCCAAGGGCGCCGATGCCCGAGGCACCCAAGACGTCGCCGCCTATCGCGCCAGCGCCCCTTGCGATTTCTCCGTGCCCATCCGGGGCTGTTGTCCAGCCGCTAGGGGCTGAACTTCGGAAGCCGAAGCCGGAGATGAAATCAAAAGAAACGCAATATGAATCGACGTGTTTAAATGATACTTCGCTAGACGAGCCTTACTTCAATCCCGGTACCTACCAGCAGCCGCCTTCGGGCAAATCTGCGCCCTTTGCTGACGGGAGAATCCAGCGAGCAGCGCCCAGAATGATTGAATTGAAAGACTTCGAGGAACTGCTATTTAACGAAGCATATGTAGCAAAAGCCAAAGAACTACTGGCCGCTGAAGAGTCCACCCCGTCCGACACGCAAACAGCGCAAAGCACTAAGACAGAGCGGAACGACTACAACGAAATGTTTCCGAAGCTACCGCCTCCCAAGTTCCAGAAGAAATGGTTCGATGGCGATGGCAAGACCCTGGATACAGCTGCGCCCAAGCCTGCCACAAACGCCAAGCCACGGACCAGAGAGAATGAGCCCGAGGTACCCGCAGTGACATACTACAACAGGAAGCCCGCTAATGGGAAGTACTATCGAAGCTCGAACCAAAAGGAGAACCACGGTGGAAGCGTGTATTACGTATCGCAGAAATCTTCCAATGGACGCTGTAATTACAGAAAGCCAGGAAAACATCCACTTGGCGAGTACAACAACAAAAACAGCAAGCATTAAGAACATCCGTGTTTGGGGACGTCCGTCAGATCGAATTAAAATGGGGATTTAAAAAAAATTATCATCGAACGGATTGCAATTGAAACACAATAACGAGACAAGGAACAGGACAATTTATATCTGACCAGCAGACTATACTATTAAGAGAAAAAAAAAACACACACACACACAAAGATGGAGTCCTCAGAAGAGTAAAAAACAAGAAAAATGTGCACGACAGAAAATAAAAAATAATTTTGTGTGGTACGGCTGGAGTACCTAGATGCTTGATGGTCTAAGAAAGGAACGTTCTACAAATTCAAAGTTTCATTTATATGTTGTTTTTTTTATATCCTCTTCTTTTTTTTTTGAATTCGGCAATTTCCAAAGCGCTACTTTGGCAAAAACAGAGCTTAATAGTAATTGTTCGATTGATGCATACCACCGAATCTATATGGCATTTATTGTGTTTTATTTTGTAAATTATATTTGCAAGAAATTAATGAAATAAAAAATCTCTTATTGCATTTGACGTATAACCAATTTCTGCGAGTCGTAACCGACGAGAACTTAAGCCGCTCGTTTCCCCCCAAAAAACGAGAAAAACCTGCACGATAGAAAAAAAACTTTGTGGGATACGGCTGGAGTACCTAGATACTTGTTGGCCTATGAAAGGAACGTTCTAGGAATTCAAAGTTTCATTAATATTTTGCTTTTTATATCTTCTTCTTTTTTTTTTGTAATTCGACAATTTCGAAAGCGTCGTGTTGCGCTTTCGCGGTTTTAATTAATAACAAATCGGTAACAATCGACCCGGCGTCGAATGCCCCGATATGAGTGAACAGAGTGCACACAAAACGCCCAAAACTCACGCTGCCCAGATGCAGCGTGACGGCGTGGCACTTGAGACCGAGTCTCGTTGAACACTAAAAACTTAAGAACTAAAAGACGACAATCGTCTCGGGGTATTCCTCCCCCACCGGCCACCCTCGAGCATCTCACATGGGATAGGCGCAACCGGCCGCCACTCAGGCTAAACACACTTACGTCTAATCTAAGATAAAATAACCTCAAGCTGTACTCAGTTCTCAACACGTCGCTTTGGCAAAAATCGAACTAATAGTAATTGTCCGATTGATGCATCCCACCGAATCTATATGGCGTTTATTGTGTATTATTTGGTAAACTATGTATGCAAGAAATTAATGAAATAAAAATGTCTTCTTGCATTGTACGTTTAACCAACATCTGCGAGTCGTAACCAACGAGAACTTAAACCGCTCGTTTCCCCAAAAACAACGAGAAAAATGTGCAACTTGTGGGGCACGGCTGGAATACCTAGATGCTTGTTGGTCTATGAAAGAAATGTTCCAGAAATTCAAAGTTTTATTAATTTTATTTTACATATGTTCCTCTTTTTTTTTAATTCGACAATTTCGCTGCTTTGGCAAAAACAGACTAGCAGTTGTTCGAGTGAACAATCGAATCTCGCCGAATCTATATGGCATTTATTGTCATTGCTTCGTAAATTATGTATGCAAGAAATCATCATAATCTCTTCTTGCATTTATCGTTTAGCCAATTTGCGCGAGTCGTAACCGACGAGAACTCGGGCCGCGCGTTTTCCCAGGAGAATATTCTAGTTGCCGGTGGATATCTATGTCAGAATTCAATCTAATCCCGCCTGCAGCCACCCAGACGTGATTAAAACTAAAGGTGGACATTAAGATTCCAAAATTAAGAAAACTTTCTAAAAAAAAAAACAACGCCGCGTAATGATCATCCTTGCGTTGTGATTTAGCCGAATTGCCCCAGTCGCGGCGGCCGCCTCGAATCGAGATACGTTTTCGGCGCGCGCGCGCGCGCGCAAGTTAGCTAATTGATTCCGTGTGCTCGCAGCATTAAAGAGTGCTAAATTCATATCATTACGTCCGCGTTGCGGACGCGTGTGCATGCCCAGCCGAATCGGCGCGCACGTACCCGGTTTCAATTGAATCGCGATTAAATTACGATTTAATTGACGCATTAAACCGAGCCGCGCGCCGCCTCCGCGCGCCGGCGAGATTCACAGAACGAATCTCAGCCTCGCACCTCGGAAGACGACTTGAAGGCGACGCCGACGTCGAGACTTAAATCGAGCAGTAAATATCTTTAGGCGCGCGTGAACGGGCGTCTTTAATTTAAACGCTCCGGACGGTTTTTTCTCCCCGGATTTTATTATTTCGAATTTTACGTGAGCCGTCGCTCTAATGATCATCCCGAAGCGCACGCATGCGACGCGCCTTCGTCTCCATGCGGCAACGTCGACGCGCAGCTTTCATCGATTTGGGTTAATCTCCGACAATAAAATTCCACCTGAAACGCGGACGAAGCTCGACCGGATAGTAAAGATATCACACATATAGGTATATACAGGTATATATATCAACGGCGACAAAAAAAAAACGAACGCCGTGCACGCGCACGGTGGGAAACGCGAAGCGCTCTCGGCGTCACTTTGCTTTATGGCCGGGTAATTATTAATAATAATCGCTTTTATTTTAGGTGCGCGTGAATGCACCGCGACGGTGTTTTATTGTGACGCCCGACTCTCGGGCCCTGCGAGCGCGCGCGCGCGCGCGCTCGACTATTTCACTTTTACTCGCTCAATCTCACGTGGATTATAATTTTTAATTATGAGCGTCCGAGTCTAAAAATAGACGTCACGTACGTACGCGCGCGGCCGGCGCTCGCGAGCACGGACGATACAGTTAGATGCGTCCGCGACATCGAGCGAGCACAACTCGAAGAGAGCCCGGCCGGCCCGACTGCTTAATTTGCGACAATGCCTCGCCATGGCAAATGCAATTACGATCGTAATTTCAAATTAGAGCGCGCGCGCTCGATCCAATTTCGTTCGGGGCGGCGCGTCCGCGCCGTCGCCGGTGATTCACTCGCTCGGCGCGCGGCTAATTGTCTGAGATCTCGTTTGTTTCTAATTTGTCGGAATACCGGGTGGCGCAACCGGCGTAACTGTCGCCGGCAACGTTTTCGTCGAGCATCCCGCATTGTGCGACTGCAATTAGCCCGTGCCTGTCCGACGAATTTCGTGCGCGACGCCGCGCGCGGCTCTAATTGCGCTGAATTATATGCACAGCCGGCAAAAAACGGCAGATGCCGTCGTCGCTGCCGAAATGCGCGCGCGGTAAACGATTCAATTAGATTCGGCTGAATTTCGTCTTTCTGTGTCACGTCGCGCGCGCTTTTCCGCGGACGGCGGTTTCGAAATTAAGCTGTCGTGCGCGGCACTTATTGTTTTCGAGCCGGAGATTCGGCGGTTGACAAATCTGGTGCGCGGAGAGCAGCGCCGGCGAGACAAGCTAATTTCGGCGAAAACATGTTCGGAAGCAAACACTTAAGTGGCGTCGTTGCGCCGGCAAATTAAGACGATAACTGTACCGCGAGAAAACGAGCGTTTCCCTGTTCGCCGTCGACGCCGGCCGAATGCAGACGTAAAAATGTGTCGTTGCGCAATGCTGACAATGTGCGCGGGACAATGCATTGATCCGCCGCTAAACGTATGCGCCGTTGTGGTCGAGATCGCCGGCCGCGAGGGAACGAATGAATGAGTACCGTTGCGCCGTTCGGCCGACCTTTCGAACCCGCGCCGAGCAAACGAGGAAAATTAAATTAGTCGCCGAACGACGCGCAGCGCAAAGCTCGCGCCTTCCCGCGTCAGATTTACTGTAAACGTCGGCCGTTTACGAGGCACCCACAATGTGCGCAGGCAAACGAAACAATTAAAGATAGAGATCCGCGCCGCGCGCGCGCTGCAAGCGCCCCGCGCGAACAATCGAGCGCGACGCTGACAACAATGAATCCGACGCCGCGCAAGAATCTTAATGAATTTAGCGTTTACAATTATGCGCATTTAACGTTCGGTTAATTCGGTTTTAATTGCCCGAACGGATTTCAAACGTGAAAAGTCCGAACGGCCGCCGCTAGGAAATGCTAAACACTCGATGCTAATGTCTTGCGATTCGAAACAATGTTCATCGTCGGCGCGTACATGAATGAGAACCGCCGGCAAGCGGAATTAGAAAGGTGTTTAGGATCGTTGTCGGATTTAATTGTTGCGATGTGCCGGCCGAATATCTGCGTGCGCGAACATCGAAAATTAGCATTTGTAATGTGCGCGATGTGCGGGACGCGGTTTTCTTCGAGC
>JARRAA010005029.1:0-32616 GCA_030557295.1 Ecitodaemon sp. MM-2014
CAATAATAAAGGGCATAGAATAAAACAAATTTAATTTAATATTCTATAATTTATTCAAAGCATTTTAAAAACACGTGAATATTACACAAAAGTTATTGTATATGAAACTGTTACAAATTAGATGAAGAAATTCGCGACATTTATTGAGATACAAATAAAACGGAACAACGCAGTACACTAATGACAGTTATTATCGTTATTATCACTATAGAGCGCCACATGCGGATGAAGTTATATACTAAATTGACAGCTTGAAGCGTCTCAAAGGTTTAACCGGGTTTAACCGTACAAGCGGTACAAGCCGTGCAAGCGGTGCAAGCCCTAGAAGCCCTAGAAGTCCTAGAAGTTCGTATGCCTCCCGTTAAAAACAGCTGGGAGTGCGCGACCTCTATTCCAATCTGTAAAATAAGTAAACAAGCTGAGCAGAACTGACCCATCCAGCGTGATTCCAAATAGAAAATAAGAAATAACTGCAAACACTGTAGCAATAAAACTGCTGTACGTTTTAAAAGCGGACGCACCAGTCATCATGTCACAAGAGGATAAACTTTCATTTTATCTTGATAAGTCTGATGCCCTGGACAGGTAATTAGCCTGAGTATCAATGCTCTATCATAACTGATTTCAATATTTTCATTTCAGAGTAACAGAGCTAATTCACACCAGATTAGTTGATTGTGGCTGGCGAGATAATGTGCGACTGGCATGTCGCCAAACAATTGCTGACAATCCAGACAAAAATCTAACTGTGGATGATTTAATTCAGCGAGTCACTGCAAATGCAAGAGGAATGATTCCAGACATTGTAAAAGAAGAACTACTAAATGAATTAGAAACTATTCTAGTTAATATTGACAGAGCAAGCATCGAGATTGATGCCAATAAGAATTAATAACTTATTTAATTATCAATGTGTTTTGTATTTTATTTAATGGTCCTTTTTTCCTCCCACAGAAATACAGTGATAGCTAGTGGTTAAACTGTAATACAACACTTTCACATGAAAGTTATAGCCAATTTTGCAAGGTTTTGTAATACCCAATATTTTATCAATGGTGGAAGATAAATGCTACAGTAGAAGACCACTTCCGCTTCCATTTTGTTTTATTCATAAGGGAAATTCCACGAGGTTAGCTGTAACATTGAATCATTATCTCTTTCGGCACAATTGATCGTTTATCATTTTGTTGATTTTGTTATACGAGATGTGTAAATTTGGTTGCATATATAAAACTTTCTCCCTCCACTATCCAGAATGCCAACCAACCCTTCATCGGCATCGTTCAAAATGTGCGTTCGTCCCGTTGCGATGGACAATGTTTTTTCATACGAAAATTCTATTATTTAAGCAACGATTCAAAGTCGACAGTGTCAATATTTATCCAATAAACGTCATGATCCAAACGAACGTGTAAACCTAGTGCCGCAAAGGCGCAAGCTATCAGTTAATTTGTAGTGTTTTGTGAGGTTATATTCCTAGCTATAATGAATTCCTCGCAAAATATGCAACAAATTGACGATTTGCAAATATTAAAAGAGAAAATATTAAAAATTGAGTAAGTACACAACCGCACTATTTAATTCCCTTTTTAAATGCGCAACGTGTTGGCAAACGTTACAAAAACGTTGCGCGCATAACCTCTCTTTAGGATGTTTTTAACGCTAGTTTGTTTTTAGCTCAATTTTCAAGCTTATAAGCGAAAGACAGATTAAAATTGATGAGTTGGAAAGCAAAAATAGAAGATTGCAAAATGACAATAATGTTTTGCAAGACACCAATAACAAATTATCAGTGGAATATGAGAAATTACAAAAAGATCAGGAGAGATCTGCTACTGATTACGAAGGGAAATTGCTGGAAGAAAACCAAAAGTATTCTGAATTAGAATGTACTATTGCAACTCTCAAGAAACGCCAAAGGGATGCCCTAGTTAAATGCAGAAGAAAGTTCATAGTAAAGTTTAAAAAGTGCCTTCTTAAAAGGATTAATCAATCTAAGGAAAATGCTGATGTAAGTTAGATTCCAAAAGTATTTTTAAAGCCAATTAAAGTATATATTGTTATTTTTCAGAAAACACATTCAAAGGAAATTAATAAACTTAGAGGGGTAATAAAATATCTTCACAGAAAACTCAGGGAGAAACATGCTTCTAGTGACTCTACACCAGCTTCTGATGAAAAGTCAAAACCTAAGATAAAAATTTTACAAAACGTTGTAATTAGTCTAAAAGCAATTGAAAATGAGGCACAGAAAGAAAGTGAACTTGAAGAACAGACAGAAGAGATCAAAGAGGTTGAAGAAGAAGAAGAAGACTTTGATCTTGAAAACTTATTACATGAAATGATATCTTTACCTAACTTGATATCACCATTAGCAGAAGAAAGACTACAATCAGATGCCATGACCCAAACAATCAAATCAACTGTAACAAGGCCGGTCCAAACGAATTCGCTAATTACATCGACGAAAGCAACGCAAACTCGTGCGAGATCATCTCACATTGATATACAATGTGATTTGCCAATGGAAAAATCAAAGAAGGAGGTACAATCACAAACAGTACAAACGGACGTCCAGAGTGTTGCGAAGGACGCTCAGTCTTTAAATATAAAAAAAAATGTATCCGTAACGGAGGAACTCGCGATCGGTACAAACTGTACTTCATAGTGTTGCGAAAGATACGCAAACGGTGAATTTACGTATGAGATCCACTTCATCTCAAACTACGAACAATTTCGTCACGGAACGAAGAATTACGTTGAAACAAGCCGTCATTGCTTTGAAGAAATCGCGCAAAACGTTTACGATCAGTAACGGGATGCTAATACACTACAGTAACAATCCGATGCCGCCAAGTAGTAACGAATCGTTGATTGCGCGAACAGTTTTCCGCCAGTTGACGAAATATATCGATAAGAAATATAGTAAAACGGATGGCAGGCGACGTCGCAGGGCGACTAACATTTTGAACGAAATTAAACATTTGGAAAGGAACAGGGAGTTGATGAATTTTTGCAAATCTGGCACATCTTGTTCAACTACTTCCGACACCGAAAGTTCCGGATACGATTGTCGTGCCTTACAACGCGCGCGATGTTTGGAAGATTTGCTCATGGATGGGCAAACGACGCCGTCGGGAGATTCCGGGATTCTGAGCGAAGTTGAGGTGGAAAAACCGAAGACTGATAAGGATCGCGTTAGTGACATATTAGATGAAATGCTTGTAGACTTGCCAAGTATCCTCTCACCAATAGAATCCCAAGAAAATACGGAACCGACGGCGATTGTGGAAGCCAAGCAACCGGAAACTGTGGTTGATAAAAGGCAAAGGAAGAGGCCGGTTAGTCGACTGACTTTGCTAAAGAAGGGCATTAAGAAGTGTAACCAAGTCGGTATACGTAAAGCAGTTAGCGTTGAAGAGGATAACGCAAGTGAAGATGTTTCATTGACTTCTAAAAAGATACGAACTGCGAGTACGAAATTACACTCGGAAGCAAATCAAAATATTAGTCCAATGCCAGTACCGGATCCCAAAGATGACAATAAACATATAGCACCTACGATTGTTGAAGTTGATACCAAAACGGTTTGCAAACCGATTCAATCCACTACCAGGCGTATCTCTGCTGCTGATATTCTGTCTCTAATGAATCATGCGGAACATAATTATGCAACTACAAATTCGATTTCTCAAGAAAATCCATCGGAAAAATTAACAGGACAACGAGCAGATTGCAACACAAATAAAATTTTAGACAAATATATTCTTCCGGTGGGAAAATCTGTCGAATTTGATACACTATGCGTACTGGATGTTGCTCGGAATGTAACAATAACTCCGGAAGACATTGTCAAAACTCCTCCAGAAGATTCCGATAAAGAAGTCTCTGGAATGCCTCCAGAAGAAAAAGAAATCACGACTACTGAAAATTCTACAACAGAGATCGCATCTTCAAGCATTACTGCGAAAAGGAAACGTGGAAGACCAAGGAAAAGTGATACTTTGAAAGTTCCTGATGTTTCCATTGTGCCGAAAACATGTACACGTTCTACGCGAAGTGGTAGGAATTATAATCCGCCGATTGCAACTTCCTCTCCAATTGCCAAAGAATCTATTGAACTAACTGGCGAAGGAAAATGTAAGAAACGAAAGCTTGATTTGAAGGAAACAACGCAAGAAGAACACATGCCATCGAGTGGTTTAGAAACCCCGAAAACTGAAACAAGTTCTATTATAAATTTGGACCCAAGCGCGGTGAATGTAGAATTTAGAAAAATGCGGCAAAGATGCATCCAATCTATGAACGTGAATTCGCTAAAACTTCAAAAGTCGGAAGATGTTAAATGCGCGGAAATTGTGCCTGCGGTTGTTGCTAGTCCATCGCCGCAGGAAATTAAACCGCGTCTGAAGGCAGATGATATTTTGTCTAGCATACCGCTTGACGTTAGCGTTGAAGTTGAAGGACCAGCTTCAATTGTGGATTTAGTTCCGACTATGAGCTTCTATCAAGAAGTACCTACTGTACCACCAGAGACTAGGAGTACGACACGAGAACAATCAGAAATACCGCATTTGATGACTACAAGGAGCGGCAGGAGTTATGTGGGACAAAAGGGATCACCAGAAAATGATAAAACAAATAAATATGTACCTAGATGTCATGCAACCGAAACGAAATTATTGGAAATGAAAGAAAAACCAACTGAGAAAAACATAGAAGAAGAAAAATCGCAACCGAAAGTTACACAAGTTACAAAAGAACCCAAACAAAAGACAAATATCACATTTAGTAAGTTGCCAAGCCCAAGTTTGTTAATTTTTGTTAATTGTTACTTTTATTTCAGAACAAATGAAAAGTGCCCTGGATAAATTCGTCTGGTACCGAGGAGATAAACGCGTTTGTCAGCCTGAAGTTGAGTTACTTAAAGAAGTGCCTATGTTTAAACTAGTCAAGTAAGTTTTCGGCAAATTTAAATTTGATACGCATTGTAATATTGCGCTCTTTCAGTTTTATAGTCCAATATTTGGACAAAGACCAGGGCGAATTGGAAAAACCAAACGGCAGCACGTCAATGGAGCCATTGCTCACGAGCAAACAAAAAATTGTCTTTGGTTTCCTAGTACAAATCGACCGCGAAGTGGCTGACACAGATTACGTCTCGCAAGTAATCACGCACACCGAGAAGTACTTACTCTTTAGCAAGAAGCGAAATCCGGAAGTCCTGGAAAACATGTCGCGCTTCTACGCAGCCCTGTGCCGTTTCCGGCACCGAAAGCACCGGGTTCGGATGTTCCTCGCCGATTTGTTGTACGAACGGCCAACGCAATCTTTCGTAATTATCTATACGATTGTGACGAGTTGGCTGAACGTCATGCAGCGCTACAAAGATAATTCCTCAGGTAGTAGCTGTTATATAACCGATTAAAATCTATAATATTAATTAATCATTGGTGCGACTGTTTAGATATTGGATTTGGCCATGTTCTGGCCCACATCACTTTCTCCCAGCCGAATAAACCGACAATGTGTGTCGCCGAAGACAACGAGCATGACAACTGTATAGGAGTGTTGAAGAACTTACTTGCTGCATACTACAAGTTCCCCAAAGAACAAGACGTGGACGACCTCATGATGTCCCTCCTGGAATCGTACATGTGCGGCGGAGAAGTTCAATTCGAATCAGCGCTCCTCATCCTCTGTAACAATGGCACGCCGGAATGGACCTATGGAAAAGCACAATTAATCGGCGAGCTGTGCAAAGTCAGCGAAGACGACGAGGTCGTCCGGAATTTGTTCCAACTCATTGCGAAGATTGGAAAGAAAGCTGATAACAAGTATAAAGCGAAGATACAAGAATCTTTAACCGAGTTATTTTCTCGTAAGTACAAACACGCGCAAAATTTAAAAACCTAACAATTAACCGCAACAATTGAATTCCTTTCAGATTTTTCATCTGTAAATAATGCCATCGTGGAAGACCTTAAATATTTATGCATTGATGCTGAACAAGAATGATGCATGTTTCTTTTTTTTTCGTTTCCATGTGATATAGAATAATAGTTTTGTTCGCTGATTTTTTTATACAGTAAAACAATTTATAAAACGTGTTAAGCTCTCATCCTGTTAGTTATCCTTGAGACGCAAGCAGCAAGCCAAAAACGCAAGAAGTTCGAAACCGGTCGGCGTGTTCCGTTAAGCGCATTAACCACTCCGCGCCAAAAGAGAAACTCCCTAGAATTGGTGACTTTTTGCTACCAACTCGATGGCAACAAACTGCTACATATTTCAGCCCTAATTAATACATGATTTACGAAGATATCGCAATGATTTTTTCTGAAAAAAATATCTTATAATCTCGCAAAATCATTAAACATTGTATTGCGATGTGTTTCTTTGAAAATCATGCGTTTTACAGCGAGTAATTACAGATTTTCCGCAGGTGCTTTCTGCCCGTATCGATTTTAGTCACAGCCGTCAGTTGGGTACTTGTTTCCCGCCAAAAGCAAAAGTCCCTAGGAACTATACAACTTAGCACATCACAACGTAACTTTGTACAGCATTTAGCTACAGGCGTCACATTTCTAACAAGGATGTCTCTGGTTCTAGCTACTTATTACATCCTCGAAAATATGCGATATTTCTTTTTTATTGAATATGTTCTTAATTCACATTAGTTTTCTTGCTTCGTTATTATTCATGTAATTATTTACACAATGGTAATAAAAACGGTGATGCGCTTGTAATTTTAAGGATTCTCCACAATGAAAAGTTATATTTGTTTAGTTAATTTTTTGTTTTCTTGTTAAATATAAGGCCTCTTGTGGCTTTTCATTTTCATTCATTTTTAGTGTACATATCTAAACGGTTTGCTTCGTCCGAACAAAACCGGCCGGGAGAAAAATGACATGGTTGAAACATATGAAAATTTAGCATAATATGTACAGTACAAAAACCGATGGGAGTTTAACAATTATAATGTAGGATTGTACTAATTTTATAAAACACCCAAGTAGTAAACGCTCGCCTTTTCCACATCGGGATCTCCTCGCAAGCCCAAAAGAAAAAAACAATTTCATGCTCATTCGGAACGCCCAAAGTGAACCAGGAGAACAGACTTTGGCATTACATACAGCGTTCTAAATCTTACTACTCTACACGTTTCCGTTTCGTTTTCATTAATACTCGAATTCTTCGTGACAAAATACACTTTTAAGTTCTCTCGAATTTCTTATTCAATGGACAGTCTTCGAAATGCAGGCAGGACGTGTGTGACCAAGTAAGTAATCCTCGCTAAGGAGCTCTGCGCCCACCGGGAGATTTATGCGTACATTTGCTAAAAAGATTTTCACTTTCGTAAAAAAAGGACTAGTACGGAAATATTGCATCATTGTGTCCTTTGATTTTCATCCCCTTTTGTTACAAATTATTTGCCAGCGTCAGAGCGGTCGCAATTCCAAGGGTGATCCGTCGCCCTCGCATCCTATCGTCAAAATAATGTAAACTTGTAATACACACAACGATATTGATAATAATGTACGAATACAAAATAGCGACCAGCGCCGTGCGCGCTCGTCGAATCGAAGGGAAAAAGAAGTCCGCGCGAGCCGCCATCGAGTAAAAGCGACGGCTCGCGGCTTTTCGTTTTGCGCGAGATATTATGTACAATGCGTGGGCGGGAGGCTGAGCACGACTCCCTCGTTCTCGGTGAATTTCGCTTGCTGCTTGTTGCAAAAAATTGTTGCGTTGTAAAATGGCACTCGTGTCTTCCGCACTCTCCTGCCTCGTTAATTCGCTCAAACAATAAGTAACAATATAATGTCTTTAAGAGAAACCAAATAAACGCCGACGAAATAATAACTGTTCCTTCCTAACGCGTGTTTGTACTTAAAACGAGAAATAATCAACACTTACACCAATAGTCTTTCGAGCGTTCAAAATCATTTCTTACACATATCAACACGTCTCCTTCGAGTGTCCACCCATTCTCATCGCACCGCAAGCGCGTCAGTCCAGTGTTTTCGTGAAACCAAAATTAAAAACAAACTAGGCACTTTGGTCCTTTTTATTTTTAGCGCGCGTCGCGTGGATGTGCACGGACGCTTATTGTATTGTAACTTTTCGATGCGCCCCGCAGCCACCTCGAGAGCATTGAGCCTATCGCGAGCATCCCGCATCGGGAGATATGGACCGGATATGGACTTACGCGGAATGGGCGTCGTCTTCATGCGCGTGCGTCGCGCTCTGAGCGCGCTCTCGATACATCTCTCATCCCCGCTCGGTTCCTATGCGCGTCGCGTGTGCATTTTCGCAGCAAGATAGAGTTACGTTTAAATTAAATACAAAAAAATTAAGCTATGTTATCGAACTAGTCGAAGGTAAAGAGGTCCGTCGCGCTCTCGTCCAGGTCCATCGCCGTTATGTATTGAGAATGCACGGGCGGCTCGAGGTTGATGAAGGGATCGCAGAACATCGGATCTTGGTCGGCTGCAATTGAAACAAACAAACACAAAGTCGAATCAGTCCCCAAGTACTTTACCAACGCAAACCGATAAAACGATTAATATTAATAGTATATTAATACGAAGCACACGAAGTGAATCGAAAGCATTGTGTTAGATGTTAAGTAGCAGCGTGATGAGCTGAATCCCATGGTGCTACGAATGCAAGAAAACCACGCTAACACACACAGAACCCAGCTTATAACACCACCGAGTAAGCGACAGCACAACCCCCGGTTGGAAGAGACTGGAAAGAACGACGACAAACGAAAAGACCGCGCAGCGCGTGGCGAGCGCGCGACGACGAAGTAAGTAAGTAAGTGACGCTCACAGATTTTAGTACCGCGCTCGCCGCGCAGAGCACACGTCGATTGCGATTATTATTAATGAAAGCCGGATTGAATGACCTCGTAGCTAGAACTCTGCCTGTGATGCGACTCTAAACACACATGTCACAGTCAGAACTCCCCTACGCTATCATTACAGCCTCACGCACACCACATCGTTAATTAAAGTTTGTTACGGTACGTACAGTTTACGAATGTTAATAAAGCGCATTTGCAGCGGTTATCGGCGCATAATATACACACGAGACCAAGGAGCACTTACAATATTTCGCGTCGAGAGGGCCAAAGCCGTTTTCCGTCTTGATGCCGCTGCCGCCGCCGATGTTGTAGTCCAGCAGGAGCTGGTCCAGTTGTGATGTGTCCGATGATATTCTCGTGTCCTTGTCGTACTTCAGGTCCGACTGATATCTCGCGGCGTTCCTGGGCGCTCCGACGCTCTGCATCACCGGATCTTTGACAGCGTTCGAAAACGTGATCTGTCGACATGTCTGCAAGCACAAGCGTCGTTATCTCGTCCGAATCGCTTCGCGATCGCCAATCGTTGTACTCACGTGTTGCGATAAAGGTTTACAATCGAGTCCGAAGTCCAGGGCTGGGATAGGCGGCGTCGCCCAGATGTCCTGGCCGATGTTCGGGTCCACCTGCAGGTCCCTGAGCAGCGGATCGATCGCCGGCACGACGCGCGGCTTCTCCGCGTTCTCCGGACACAGGAACACCTCGATCTCGCCCTCCTCGCTGCGCATCTGCATCTGGACCTCGCCGTCGGGCACGCAGAGTTTCGTCTTCGCCGGCGCCTTGATCGCCATCACCGTCTTGTTCTTGAACTTCTCGATCGAGCGCAGGTCGTGATAGGTGACGTACCCGAGCTTCTCGTGGTTGGACTGGAAGAGCGTCTGGTGCGCGACGTCGATCAGCTTCGAGAGGTGCTCCTCGTACTTGGCGAGCTTCCGCACCGCCTCCTCCTGATTGCCGCTCTGCGTGTTGGCTTTCAGCTTCACCTGATTCTTGGACTTCTTCTCCAGCACGTCGATGCCCTCGAGCACGTTCGTGATGTCGTACAGGCGGCGCTTCGGCACGCCCATCTTCTTCGAGGCGGCGTTCAGGTCGACGACGCCGTCCGGGGACGCCTCCAGCAGGCCGCGGAAGCGCTCCGTGAGCAGGCACAGCGACGTGTCGTGCCGGCTGCTCTTCTTGACCATCGTGTGCGTCGGCATGTGGCCGATGGACGCGGGCTTCGCGCGCTTCGGCGGCGGCGCCTTGAAGTCGTTCTTGATGTGGATGACGTTCATCTGCTTGGAGTCCATGTTGAGCTTGCGCTTCACAGACGGCGGCTGCGCGTACCCGGGGTAGATTTGATTCTGCGGCGTGGCGCCGTACTGATGATCGCGGAGGTGCGGGCTCGCCGCGAAGTCCATCTTCACCGAGCTCATCTCCGGCGTGGATGTGGATGGCCTTGTGCCGTAGTGGCACGGACTCTCCATCGGGGACCGCTTGGCTGTGGCACGTTTCATGATTTGTACTCTTTGATTTTGTCAGTGCGGGAAAGATTTGAGCTCAGTGGATTAGTCCATGTTTGTGTGTCTGAAAGAGAGCAGAGCGAAATTACCAAAACGTGAAGATGCTCGAAACGAACGAAGCGCGTGCACGAACGAGTCCAGACTAGTCTGGGCTTGAAGCGAAGCTCGTCGGTATTCCCGTTTTGACAAGCGCGAGGCGGCGAATATTCTTAAGGTCACAACAATGCTAATGCGCTGTGCAATTAGTGAACTTTTTTGGATTCCTCCGCGGCGTTCGCTTCGAGAAAATGGCCCGCGAGTTTTTTCTGCGCAGAGCGGCGCAGGGAGGGTCTATTTCTAACCTTGCGCCGCGCGCCGCCACGATGAGGCCGCGACGTCCGACGCATCGACGCCTTTATCAGGGAATCGGCTTCCCAAGAAGGCCGGAATCCGGCCACGTCTGTAGACCCCGCACAGATAATATTAGCACCGCGTTTGGAAAAAAAATACGCAACCGCCGCGCCGCGACGTCGCGCTCGAAGAGAGGCCGCGGCCGCTCGCGCTCGCCAGCGCCGGCGGAGGAGCGGCGGCGACGCGTGCTCTTACCGATCCCAGGCAGGGCTGCCGTCCGTGGTGCCGTCAGGGCGGGCTCGCGTCGCCAAGCATGAGTGCGATTTAAATGGCCCGGGCGTCGGGTTTCGGCGTGCCGCGCGGCGGCTGAATAAAAATGGTCGTCGCCCGGCCGCGGTCCGGCTGGGAAGAGGACGGCGCGCGCCGCGCTCGCGAACGCCCGGCGTCCGCGACACTATGCCGGCGCGATTTTCGCGTTTTCGGCACGAACGCGCAGCGCACGAGACGCACTACGCGACGACATCAAACTCGCGCCGATGCGACGAGCGGTGCGCGCGCGAAACGGGCACGAACTTGACGAACGGCGAGCGAAATCGCGCTGGGCGGCGAGAAGCGTGGTGCTCGCGCGCGACCCGCTGTCGGGGATATTACAAAACATCTGCCATACGAAGCGAGGCAGTTGGCGCGCAGTTCAGTGCGCGTGCGCACCGCGCGGCAGCACATCTGATCGCGCCTGATACCTGAGACAGCGCTCGGCCGCTGCGGCTGTGTGAGTGCGCGCGAGCGACAATGCGAGCCGACGCGATAAATTAGATCGCAGAATACAATGGCAATTTCTTACCTTCCGCCCCGAACGGCGTGCTACCCTCCGGAGGCAAACGTATCCGCCTCGAATTTGCTATGCCGCGTCCGTGCGCTCGCGGATTTTCGCAATTTCTCATCGCGCGCCGTCGATGCGGCGGTCACACGCGCGACGACTCACACACACGCGAACATCGCCCGGCCGCGAAGCGAACCGTACACGTTTCTATTATGCGTAAGCGCGACGCACTCACCCAACGGACATCCCGACGAACGAGAGAGCGCGCGCCAGCACGCCGACGCGCCGAGACGCTGCGACGGAAAAAGACGCACGGCATGTAAACAAACGTGCGCACGGCCGCGCCGAGCGGGCGATTCGAGCGTGGCCGAAGTTCCGCGCGCGCGCTACACTAGCGCCAGGTATCAACCTGCCGCGCGGGACATTCCCGCACTGCCGAGATAAACTTTCCGCTTATCGGCGAGCGCGCCAATCGGCGCCAATGTTATTCAAACCGCTGCGAACTAGGTGAATCCGTCGTCGAAGCAAAACAGATTTTGTTTTGCGCGCGCTCGCGCCCCCTGACAGCGCAACGAAAAACGAACAAAACCAGTTTACATGCGCGCGCCGCGTTCGAGCAGCCATCTTGAAATTCCCAACTTCTGTAATTTCATTAGCGCGGCGCTTTCGGTCGTTGGCGATAAATTACGAAACGCCGGGATTGCCGGCAAAAAAACCGTTGCGCCAATCCCCCTTTGACCTGGAATAAACGGTCACCGCGCGGCTTCGTGCGCAAGGCGCACTCGTGCGCGTTTCGTACGCATCTTGCGCGACGCGGCGCCCCTCGTCCTAAGGAGCTATGCGCGCGAATAAAGGAAACGCAGGAGGGTGAGCGCAGCACGAGCCGTTACCGGGACAGCGTGCATTGTGATCGATTAAAATGCAACCACCTGGATCTTATTTACGCACGCACACCACGCGCGCGCACGCGGACATGTGTGCAATTCAAGATGCGCCGTACTTTCTTCGGGACGCTCGTAGGTCGAGGAAAGGTGTGAGCTCCAGGCAGCATCGTCGGTGCATTTTAAACACTTCCCCGTCCACCCGATGCCCGAAGAGGCTTCAATTTAATTCAATCCAGGGGGCGATTTACATTCCGGCACACCGATATTACAGTTTACAACAACCAGATGTATTATGGGCGAAGTGTTAACGTCTTAGAATACATTAGTTTATTTCCGGGGGACGAAACTACTTCCCGAATAGGAAAAATAGCGAAGAAAATTCCGCACCGTTTGAATAGGCGCCATTTTGTTGACCTGACTGCGCCACCACGTTGTCTGGGGCAATAAACTTCAACTAGCAATAAAGTGCAAATTATGCAGTTGTGACCAAAAATGTGGTAGTCAGATGTCTGCCGTCTGGAGACAAGCAGATCATCATAAAACACAATGAGTTCTAGGAAGAAAAACGCAGAAATCTCTCGTCGAAGCGCATTCGCCACTGCAAACATTTATTTCAATTAGTTTATTTGTTCCGGGAAATAAAATAAGCGTGGGTGGCCGTGGCCACGAGCGAGTTCCCGGCAAGACGTGTTAACGATTTCCTGTGGCCCTTTCCAGTGTTTTCTGCCTTCCGCCGACGCTCTCGTGTGAAGATGATTTTGCATATTCAACGGACAAATAATTTTCCACGGGCCCAACTCAAGTCAAGCTTTAAAACAGCAACGCGCTCGACGGCCCACAACTATTTGCACAGCGCACGTATAAATAAACTGATAAATAGGTAACTGCGTTTTAATCAAAGTTAAGTTCAGTTACGACATGTAGCTCTCCCCCACTCGGGATGCGTGCGCGTAGTACGAGCATAAACGCGCGTGGCGCGAGCACTGCGGCATTAATGTAGTCGCCGGCAATGATAATTGTCGGTTATATCGACAATTTCAGTGCGAAACTGCTAACCGGCATCGCCGATCGCGAGCGCGAGCATCAGACACAACAGGCGCTCGCCGCCCGACGTCGACGTCGCGGCAAAAAGTGCGTCGAATGCTCGCAGCCTCGAGGCGACTTCGCCGACTTCGGCAAGGACGAGTTACGAGTTTATAATAGAACGCGAACGCGCGCCGCATGGACGACTTACGAGTTTGGTTATGTTATTCAATATGCGACCGACGGCGGCATCGACGTGCGCGCGAATCGTCGCGGGGAGTGATTCTCGGAGGTCTTGCTCGTCGGCGGCGGATATGCGCGAGGAAAAAACGCCGGCGTGCAGTTGTCGCGTTTGTGAAATGCCACGCGGACGCGACGCGTTGCGATGCGTGTGATCGCACTTTTTCTATTTATTTTTTACAGTATTCTTAGACATCATAGACCAACACATCTTCGCGCGCGCGCGCGCGCCGAGCGTCGAGTTTGGAGCTAAAGAGTCGAGGTTCCAATGAATCGTCTCGGGGCTCTGGGCTCGCGCCCGATATGGCTTTATCTTATCTCGAGAAACAAGTCGCTTTGCACCAAATCGACGATTGTTTCGCCGGCGTTTCTTTGCACGCTTCAAACGCCTATCACGGCGGCGCGCTTGCCGGTTGACCAGGTCTGCGCGTTTCGTGCCCTTGGCCGGGGAGAACGACGCGCGAAGAAACAGCCAAACTCGACAGCGTCGAGCGCGACTAACGTTTCGACGCGTTTTCTACGCGCGGCGTAAAATATTAAAATGCAAACACATGTCCGACGCGGCGCTTTAAAGGGCCGCACGAAAGCTAAACAAAACGCTGCGAAACAGATGAGAGGCCTGGGTAGTAGAAGCGCTCGGAATGCCGAACCCATCCGCGTCCAAAAAGGACGAAAGCGAACGTGAAACCGAACGCGAGGCGAAGCGCGGACGGCCGAAACGCCGCCTTCTTCGTCCGCACACGATGCTCGCGCGCCGACGCTCGGCCGCGGGCTTGCCTACAACTAGAGTGCGAGCGAATGTGTTAAATCTGTTGCTCATTGTTGCCGGCGGTGCACGCACACAGCGGCGCGAGCGTACGCGCGGCGTTACGTATGGTTACGAATCGTAATTTATATACGCGGCCCGCGCTGGGGAGCATTGTTGGCCGGCGCGCGCCCATCGCTCGGGGTACGCCGTGCCGCGGCGCGTTCGTGCGTCGCATGTGCTCGCTCCGGCCGGGCCGCCGACGAGCGAGCGCCGGCGAGCATCGGCGGTAAAGTCCTACGAAAGAGTAGCCTGTTGCTTTCGGTTTCGGTTTCAGCGCCGACCACACGGACTCGGCGGAGACTCCGATGCCCGGGGTAGACGAAGCTGCGAGCGCGGCCGAACCCTCGAAACGCCCGCCGCGGCGATCATAAAACCGCCGGCGATCAATGACAGTCGGTCGAACGACGATGCAAATGACGCGGTGGCTTTCGGCGATTTCATCACCTTAAGGTTAATTTAGATTGTCCGCCGACCTTAGTCGAGCGCGCGTTTTCTAATAATTGCGGAATGCGCGACTCACCTCCGGCGCGCACACGCGCGCGCGCACCAAAACAAAAGCGATAGCGACCGATCGTTCACATTAGGTTGCGGTTTCATCGAATCGCCGCGTCGGCCGAGCTCGACTCGATTAAACCTATAATGCGCGCGCCCGCCACGCCATCGAGCCGAGCGCCCGTCGGCGTCCTTATCGGTGAATTTATGTAAATGCGAAAAAAATGAGTACAAGAGTGCAAAACTTATCAAGCGACATGATTGCCGGCTCGCATTTCTTCTAACAATACGCGTGCATTTCTAACCTTTCTAACCTACAAACAACAAGGCGGACTTTTTGCTACCGCTTACAATTAGACACTTAAGCAAAACAAATTTGCACAAAACAGCCATCTTAGCAAACGCGTTTAAAAGTTTTCAGCGACGATCATCCTTCTTCTCGACGCCAGCACAAAAGCGCCACAATTGGAGAACTTGGAGAATATCCAAAAAGTCGTCAAGGTTATGCACATCGCGTACTGCATGTGCTCAGTGTGGAGCCATCGATACAAGGAGCATTAAAGCGATGAAAATATTCGTGTGTGGTGCGGATGATAATGGCAACGCTTTAAACTTACGTAAAATCAATGCCATGAATTATTCACGCGCTTAATATTTAACAAAAGTAAACTAACGACTATTTATTGCGACTCATTCGTTATCGACTCATCACATTTCGCTCGCGCGCCGAGTGTAAACAATTATTTGCTTTATGAATGAAAAAAAAAGTGTCGAGCACACGTTTACGGTGCGCCCCCGGCGTGGGCAAGCGCTTGCGATCATCTGTGGCCGTCTGTTTGTTGCCGAAACGCAGCGCGCCAGACAGGAACAAAACGGAACCGGAAGCGATTGCGTTTCGTGCACTTTACACGCGACGATGCGCTCGCAGACGAAATAATGCGCGTATTGCCGAACGCGCGTTTCTCATCTTGTTTATCACTCCCGCCCCCGCTCGGATGCTTAAAGTAACAGCGTTAGAGATCAGCACTCACCTTAGGCGTATCGGCGGAGATCATCCGTGCGACGGCCGAACGCGATTTTCGGCGGAAAGCGAACGAGGATGTAAGTGCGCCGATGAAAATTCCGCCGGTTTGTTTACTGGCTGACGCAGCGCCGGCACGCGCTTGCGGTTGTCACCGACAGGTTAGTCGGTGGTCGTGCAAGTGACGCAATGGAAAACGCTTCGTTTCGATCGGAACGCATCGACGCCCGGCGTCGCGATTTCGCACGCGCTTTATTCGATAAACGGCGAGGCGGCTCGTCCTTGCAGATTCACTCTGGTTTAAGCGGTTCGCTTGCAATCTGTTATCAAAGTTGGGCAGTTCGGGAAGCGATCCACGCGTGCTGGCCGACGAACGTTGACTGGAGGTGGTAACGCATCGCGGGCGAAGCGCACGAGACGAGACGCACGGGTGGTGGTGGATGAGTCGGTCTTCGAACGGGACACACGCGACGCCTCCAGAAGCCGATGACTGACAAAGGGTAGGAACGACATGGATCGAGAGCGATTCGTGCGATCAACAGTTGTTTCTGTTTGCGATGCGAAGGAAAACGTTCACTAATATCTTAAGAGTAGATAGATTTTAACTTGCAATGCGGGCTTTTAACGTATGCAACTAAAACTGCACCGAAAGTAAACAAAAGAAACGATTTTAATAAGGAGCCAAATTTTGATTTAAATAAATGTCCGAGGCTTACGGAAGAAAGAGCTGGGTTTTAATCATTCTTAAAATTATTTCAAATTTTCCTACGGTGGTGGGAAACAATAAAAGTAAACAAAATGTAAACAAAAAGTTATGCGCAAATTTAAATAAATTTCCAAAGCGTGAGGAATAAGCGAGAGAAGAAGCTCTAACGGCCGCTCTGTTGAATTTTAATAATTCCTCAATTTATTTCACATCTTTCTACGGTGGTAAAAAATAATAAAAGTCGAGAATTACATTATCGTACAATCATCGGGATGTTTGCAATAATTACGCACTAGGTACATAATATTTATAGTATATTAATGTTTCAATGTTTTGTAAATGGGAACTATATCAAATCGCCCCGCCGAGGGCGCGTGAGAGAAGGTGCACGTCGTCTTTCATAAATCTGCTTGCGACTTTTCCCATTTTTAGCAATGCGATAAATTTTGTTTATATTGTAACCTAACATGCATCCAGAATTTAAAATGTTACAGAAATGTTATACATATTATTACAGAAGTTATACATTAAGGTGTCGCGACGGCATGTCGCGATCACTCTTATATCCATTCTACATAAATAAATTATACAACGTGTGTATATTCAAAGTTTAGCGTGTCGCTTCAATTGTATGTATACCCATAATGCATTTTTGTCGATTAGTAAATTTTCATTTTCAATGTACAGCCGTGAGTGTTACGCGTGAATCTGGATAACTCCCTTTCGGTCTCGCGAGACAAGACGGTGGTGAGCGCGTCAAGTGTGGGCAAGATGGCGGAACGCATGAAAAACAATCGGAGTTTATTATGTACGAGTACAGTTTTTATTTATTCATTCAAAAAAATTAGCAAAACGTCGCGCGGCGCGCGAACGGCGTAAAAATAAAGAGAACAAAATGTTACATACAAACTAAAAAGAGGAAAAAAGAAAATGTAAATCGTGCGTCGCCCTCGCACGAGCTCCGCTTCGATCAGCAAGAGTTTGTCGCGTGTCGAACAAAATGTACAAATACAAATATGCGGCTGTGGCAAAAATTAAAAGTTATCATAAAATATAGAGGGAGATGTGTACTCATCGCAAAAATAATCACAATCATTTAGATATACATCGATTAAAACGAATTTATACAACGAGAAGCCGGCGCCGCTTTGTTCCAATCTCCCGCCGGGCCACAGTCGGACGGCCGGGCTTCCCGATCGCAAACTAACTAAACAACTATATTTATACATACAATACATAAACGTAACTAGGGCGTAATTCTAAAAAATACTAAATACTCGTAAAAAATGAAATCAACTATGTCATTCATGAAAGCCACCATGTTTGCTTGCTCGAGGGAAATAAAAAAAGAAAGCCATTTTGCGAGTGGGCCAGAGAGCTTTTTTTTTCATATTGTTTTGAACGGCACATTCTTGTGTGTGTGATCTCTGCCCGGCTACCACCAACGCAACAAAACCACAAGTAAACGGCGAACAATTGACAAAGTTCACCGGCGACTGACATCCTCCCAATCGCACGGTGCGTTTGGCAGCAGTGCAGTCGTCGTTTACATTTCTTGCAATTGTTTCGCCATGTGTTTTTGTTTGTCGTAACGTCCATCACACTAGAATGAATGGATAACGAATGAACTGTTTTTGGAAAACCGGAAAGCAGTTACCAGTCGAATTATCTCGTGACGTGCTATTGTTTACGAATCGTTACAGCCAGATCGCTCAAAATACATACAATATTAATGTTTTCCATATTTAGTCTACATGCTTTCATCTTGCATCGATACTAAGTTAATTATTCATAGTTATAAATTACATTACATTATTATATCGTTTATAATATTAGTATTTCCAAACGGCTTATTAAAATTTTACAAGGATATTTTACACAATTATACAATATATTGTTGGTTGTGTGTGTTCGCATTTGTTTAGTTATTACAATGGTTTTGCGTCTTTCTTCCATTACTTCGTCGTTCGTTAGTATTTTCATGTCGGTTTGTGTTTCGCGTGTGTGTACAACATTCGTTTTGTTTTGCGTTTCGTCAATCGTAAAAACGGAATAAATGAAGAATTTACACTTTACAGCTTCATGTGTTATTTTTTTAGTTAACTTTACATCAGTCTCAAGCCACGAATTTCCGAGAAAACCTCCTTGCCTTCAAGCCTCCGTCGACCCTTTCGCCCGCCCAGCGTCGCTTATCCGTTACTCTTAGCGTTTACATTATCATTATTCAATTACAATTATTACAATTCGTTTATTACATCCCAACCAACGCGCAATGTCGCCATCGTTTCGTTTAAGTTATGCATTTCCTATGATGCGCTGCGCATCGGTCCGCAAGTCGTCGTCGCCCGGAAATTGCGCCGAAAACACGGCGGTTGCTCGCTCGCCCGCGGAAGCCGGAAGCACGGCGCGCTCTTTCATCGTCCACAAACCCCGTCGCCATATAATCCAACCCTTCGCCATCCCGATTCGTAGTACGCAAAACTTATCGTCAATCAAATATTCACAAAAATTACAAAATGTACAATATATCGACAATAGAATTTCGTCGCTGCGCTTGTTTCATGTCAGGCGTGTCGGCGATATGAAATCAGTTTAAAATATATACTTTACAATATAGAAACATTAATATAAATTTTCGTTAGCTCTCTTTACAATCAATCAATATACAAGGGGGGCGTACTATGTCAGCAGGCTTTGTAAAATTTAAAAAAATAGAAACGCGTCCGTCGATCAGATGCCTCTAATAAATATAATCCGCACAAAGTTATTTACAATTGATGATTTCTTACAACCCTGTGATACTGCGCCGTCGTGCTTCCTCGTGTGTGAAGTGTGTCCGTGTGATTCGCTTTAATACAATAATATACAAAGTTCGCTCGTGTCGTGTGTCGTTTAATTACAATTATATTTAAACTATAAACGCGCGCGCCGCCTTGCGAGCTTCCTGCGACCGAAGAGCGACCGCGAGCTGCCCGTCGCGCCTAGCGAATGATTTCTTTTACATTATATAAACAATTTTCACTTTGCTTTTGTTTATCTTCGTCTAAGTACAAAATGGTTATATTTTACATGATTATACAACTATGAAACATTTCTTTTTATATAAATACAAGTTAATTTAATATCGGTTATAACATATATACATATCACGATGATGGGCGCGTTTCGACTTGCGGACGACGATCGGCGACGCCTGTTTTGCTCCTAACTCGCCTCATTAGAAGCGCGTCTCAATTCGTCCGAATTCACCCTCGCAACGAGATCATGTTCGCGTTTACTTTCCCAAATGCTTGTTCGGTTGTCATTCGTTTTTTTCTGTGTGTTCCTTCGTGTGTTTCTCAGTTTTGCGTTATTCGTTAATTTTAAGTGTATCGATAATGTTAGCTGTTTGGAAATGTTGTTAGTGTATAGTATAATTTGTTTTACAAGTAATTGCAATATGAACAAAACTATTTTACATATAATACAAATAAGGGGACACTAGAATATATACACATATGTTTTTTTTTTTGTTTGCCATACAGCATTATTACAAGAAACACGAACTGTTCTAAAACGAAACGCCGAAAAACGTTTAGTTCTTGTGTGTTTGTTATTCACTTTCTCTCTCACAACTTCTTATATGCAAATTGTGTACGGTTAGATTAATCACACTGGTATAATTGATGCTCTATTACTTTATGCTCTCGCCTTCTGCCGCGATCGTGTGTGGTTGAGTTTGTGAGAAATGCGAAAAACGATGGTCAAAATGGTTCGTTAGTTAATGTGTCGCGTGGTAGAGTTTGCTTGTTAATTCGATCGATGGAACGGTGACAACCTAACGGTGGATGTGTCGAAACCCAGAAACGTCTATACACAATCTTCTAATACAAGTATACAATATAATATACACTTAGACCATTTATACTTATACATGTTCTTCGCAATGAAGGATATCCTTTGAAAGATTTATAAATGCAATTGCCAGTCGATGCAAGTTTGTCGGCGAATTTCGTGTGAATGATCTCTCAATTGCAATTCAAAATAAAATCGTCGCACCCGTCCTTTTAAATAAACGTCCTCGCGTTTTGCAGCTGGTAAAAAGTTCGTTTCATGTCGGAATTTGCGTTTATGTCTATCATAATAATTATGCGCTAAGACTGCCGAAAATGAATGAGTCGAAAAGTCCGCTACTCGCTATCTCGCATCCGCTAATTGGTAATGCTCGCAAAGGTTTTAGTTACCTCGAATACTTTATACTTGATACTCGTTCGTGTAAATCGCGCGCCGGTATATGCATTATTGAATAGCGTTGATTACTGGATCGTTAAAAGTCTCTAGAAAAACGTCGCGCGCGCGTGTCGTGTGTGTGTTTTTAATGCGTTTACTTGTTACTTCAATTACGCTCTCAAATAGGGATAGTAATAAATGTGTTTTTAGAGTTTAGTAGTAGTAGAGTTAGGTAAATAGTCGAGTATATAGAGTAAATTCTTGATGGACTTTCTAGTTAACATCCATGCAAATCAAACTAATCTACGAATCAGAACATCGTAATATGTCGCTATCGCATCTCCGCACCTACTCGTCGTTTGATTATAACATCGATTTGATTTGAAATCAATGGGGCAAGACAATAATTTCGAACTGAATCGGAACGCCTTCTTCGTCATCGCGAAAACCTAATAGAATCAAGTGGCCGAAATGAATAAATTCGAATTTAGTTTGGAATCGTTTCCGCAATAAATTAAACTTAGCGCATGCAAATGTCTTCGTCTGTATGTCGTATATAGCGCGTGAAATGTGTGAAAATGCGGTTCGTTTGCAAAAATTTCGGAGTCGCCGCGTATCTCTTGTATGTCGGCGCATATTGTGTATTCTGTTGTTTTGTTGGTTTTGTTTTGTTGTCAGAACTATTCCTGAGGATTCGATATCACAATTATTAATGTCAGGATGATCGGTGTGGCGTGTCAATGAGTCGCTTTTATGTTGAACGTACCAGAAACATACCGGATGAAAGAAAGAAATGACATTAATCCTAATATTTACATGCGATTTTGAATTTCACGTCGTGCACTAGTTAGATTTAAGATCGTTCTAATCATTCGTTTATTTTTTTTTTGTTAGCGTCGCGGTGTGTCGCAGTTAATTCGGCGGCGGTCGGGAGTGTTCGAAAATTACGGGAGATTCGAAATGATCCTGCACAATAAATAATTTAAAAATAATATGTACACGTTACTTAGAAGAACACGCAGTCGTGAAATGAGAGAAGAATCAAACATTTCGCTTGAAATAAACAGCTTTGTCCACCACCTCCTCTTCGCCTATTTCGTTAACGTTCATATTCACATCGCGTCGTTAGCCTACGTTTTGCCTAGCGGAGTTAAAAGTTCGTCTACGAATTTTGGTCTATAATGCAATAGGAACGCTTCAAGTTTGACGTGTGCGTTTATGCAAAACAGAAGAAACGCACGTTAAATCTGAGTGTCTGGGTGTAGCCGATAGCTCGGGATGAACGAACATAATCCTACGAATACATGAAAACCCTAAACTAAACCTAGCGCTCTAAATGTTACCATACGGATAATAAAAAACACACTAAAATACGAAAAATGATAAAATTAAATGAAATACTGGTACCATGCAGTAAGATCCCGTTGGCGCGCGCATAGATCATCTTCCCTCGTCCTCTCTAGGCGCGCCCGGTGTGTTGGCGTGTGTTTTCTACTGCGTTCGGTCGGAAAAGAGAAAAACTTAAGATTACGCTTTGTGTGTGTGTTTGTTTAGCCATGCGCCGTCGCGCCCGATCGCAAGAAGCGCAATCGAGCGGTCCGGCGAGATGTCCTGATGCTTTTCGGAGATCGCCGTCCTCTTACATCACGCCGTTCGTGGGCGGGCCGATGGGACCGAGCTCGCCTCCGATGGAGCCCAACGGGCCGGGTGCTTTCATGAAGAACTTCTCCAGCTTGGCGATGATGTGCTTGCCGTAGGTGTACTTGCGCAGCGAGTTCAGATGCGGCCGGATCTTGTGCATCAGCACCTTGCGCTGCGTCGGCTCGCTCACATCGATCATCTTCTGCACCACGTAGTTGGCGTACTGATCCTTCATCATCACGTGCAGCGCGCTAGAATGCCACAAGCAGACACACGGGGGTTGTTACTACCGCAATATTTTCGTGCAAGGCAGCGCGACGAAAGAAAGTAAAGAAAGAGATGCGCGAAATTTCGTTGTTATTGATGATAGTCATTGATGGATGTTCGCGGGAAGCGAACGTTTGCGGGTGTTAGAGTGGAGCAATAAAATGTCTTACCTATCATTGAAGCCGCAAACTTCGTCGATTAATAATGTCCGCTCGTTGCGGGTCGCGTGCGTGACACACTTTTCGACCACGTTGCTGGCGAACTTGTGCTGACTCAATACGAGCACCTTGCCGCGCACGGTGTTAATTAGCTGGGACTTGTCCTCGGGTTTGCCGTGTTCTGAAACGGTACATAATTTATAATTCCCTTGTAACGCCCACGCCATAATCGATCGAAATATTACCTAAAACATGCTGAATGACGTAATTTCCGAACTGATCCTGAATCAGCTGGTCTGTGTGAGTGTGCAGCTCGGCAAGAATGGGCGCCGTCTGCTCGGGCGTGCAGTGCTCCAGGATGCGTTGGATCACGCGGCAACCGTAGGGATGTGTCGATAGACTGTACACCTGTCCGGCGAACGACTGAATGATGAACTGCAACGCGTTGGGATCGACGCATTCGATGCACTTCTGCACCACGTGGTTGCCGTTTTGGTCCTTGACGCATTTAAGCACGTGCCCGTCGAGCTCACGCACGATTTCTTGCTGCTGTTCGGCGGGAATAGACTCCAACGCTTTCTGGATGACGCGACATCCGTACATCTGCAACGCCAAGGGCAGAACGTGGCCGCGCACCTTCTGTGCCAGCGTGGTCTTTTGTTCGGCAGTGCCAAACTCGAAGAACTTCTGAATGACGTAGTTGCCAAACACGTCCGTCATTAGATTGTAAGCGGCCGAGAGAATCTCGTTGAAAACCATCTGCTTCTCGTTAGTGGTGGCGCGCTCGAGCTTCTGCTGAATGAAACGAGATCCGTGCTGATCCTGCGAGAACTCGACGATGTGATTGGCGAGGTCGCGTAGTTGCAGGTTGGGGAAGCGGTTGTTGCGGAAGTCCTCGAGGAGGCGAGATCTGCCCTGCGGGCCTTTGTCCAGCGCGTTCGACACGGTGGTGGTCAGTGGGTTGATTTTGGTGAAGAGCGAGTTGCTCGAGCCGAACATCGTGGCGGCGGAGCTGAGGCCGGAGGCCACCGAGTTGCGGTACTTCGCCTCCGCCCCCGGGGCGGCGGACAGCACGCGCGAAGAGTTCACCAGGTTGCCGAGCTGGAGCGGCGCCGTGGGCGGCGGTGTCAGCGACCCGGTCAGGGGGCTGGGGCTGCTGCCGAGACCGTACGATGCGGGCCATTTCGGGCGGTACTCCAACGACGGCGAGAACGCGGATGTGTTGCGATCGAAAGAGTCGCGACGCCCGGTCGTCGTCGACGTCAGGCCGAGCCCTAGTGAGAACATAGGCACGTTACAAACGAACGTCATCGCGCGATGCAAACTCGGAGATATCGAAGCAAATAGAGCGCAACGCACCCAGCGTGAATTGTTAATGTTAATCGTTGTATTAATATCGCTTTTATTTACAAAATGCAAACTCGATGCAAGATTGTGCGGCGCCGGCAAACATCCGGGACAGCTGCGCGCTCGCACAAAACTGCTTCGAGCGGGATGAGAAACCACACTTTATGCCCCAAAACGGAAAAAGCGGGAGAGCAAGCAAGAGTCGTCAAACCAGTCGACATTGTTTCCACGCGCGCATTAGTTCCGGGGCACAAAATGGGTCGGACGATTGTTAATAATGTACCTGTATGCAAAGACGTGGTGGTTGCGGCCGAAGAGCCGATCGTACCAAGCGAGGAGCTGCCGAATGGGGCAGACGGGGGCGCGTGCAATGTGGGGAACAAACCTGAACCTTGGGCCACACCTAACCGACACCGAAAGTTAGTAGAGTACATACACGGAAACGTGAACAAACACCAAATATTTATTTACAAAACACGCCGGCTGGAAGGTGGCAAACACGTTATGCACGCCGCGTGATTCAACGCGGTGCTAACCGTTCGCACCTTCCCGCCCAGACGTGCGATAATTAATGCAGATTTGCTGTATTAGCGCGTGTTAGAATGCAAGCGTTATCGGACGGCCGTGTGTTTGAGCAGCGCGACAACTCACCTCCTAGCGTAGTGCCGTTGACGGAGGTGTTAACATTGGCACCGTAGAGACTCTGCGGCGTGCTAGAATACAGGGAGGCGGCCGCCGGCGTCTGTCGAGAGGTCTGCGGCTGAACCAGCACCGGCGCCGGCGAGACAAGTCGCATCGGCGTGCCGTTACGCATCGCCGCGCCTTGCGCCATGAGGATGGGGGCGGCGTTTTGGTCATAGTACGGGACGATGTATCCACCCGGTACTTGCGGCTGCGAGAGGAGAAAATCACAACGGCATAAATACGGTCTCCCGTCGACGATTTAGCTAATTCGATTGCTCGGGCGACGAGGCAACGAGGTTCCACCCACCTGCACTTGTTGCTGCGCCTCGGCGGTGCCGTTCGGCGTGAGGGGCCTCCGCGCGCCGTTACTGGCACCCTGCTGGATGAGATTGGCAGGATACACGCCCCACGGGGCGACGCCATAGTATTGCGGCGCCGGGATGAGATACTGCGGATCTTGCTGGGCGTTCACCAAGTAAGGACCGGCGGCCTGCGGGAAGGCGGCCGCCTGCTGCTGTTGCGCCAAGTACTGATGCTGCTGCTGCTGGAGGAGCTGCAGCTGGGTGGCGGCGCTCGGTGTCGTCGCCTGCGTTTGTTGCGAGCGGAACAATTGCTGCAAGGCAACGAGAACGTCGAACGTTAGATAAACAATCGGCATGAAATTTTAAACGGCTCAATTGGAGTACCTTCTAACCATCATCAAAGTGAAGCAACAAATAATTAGAGTATGTATTATGAATCGCCCTTCAATTACAACCCCAAGTTATTGCAGGTTCAAAAACGCCGGTATCATATACAATGGTACAATACTCAGTGTATTGTATTCGTTATTAATGCGCAATATCAATAATGTAACAAACACGCGTATAATGTTCCTCTACAAATTGGAAATGCGAGAAGCGCCGCTGCGTAAAACTAACAAGCGTAGCCGTATAGACGTTACAGTGACATCGTACGCGGAGCGTACAATTCATCAGTTATTAATCATATTATTCCACCGGCGGCGTGCATTTCGCGTAATTGAAATTCCATCGATTGCTCGCTGTGTGCGGCGCGAAGCGATACGGACGGAAAGCGTGCGTTCAACTGTAGTTATTGAAATATTGCCTTCGCTCGCCGGAGCGGCCGAGCGAACGAAAGGAAGAAAGAAGTGAAACAATCTCGAAACGCTCTAAGGCCATCTGGCCCTAACTAGATCACGCAACGCCACGAGCGACCCGAGCCCGCCGGCCGGCGCGGAAGTTCAAAAACGCCGTAAACGAAAATATTTCACGCCGCCGCGTTAGATGAATTGTGTGAAATTGGCCCTGACCGTGACACACAACTCTCGCCACGGGCGCGCTGCGCACAGCGAGGCGGCGCGCCTTACGCAACCGCCGCGCGATTCTCGCAGTCCGCGCGAGAGGTGTGCGCGCGCGCGCACACGACTCCTCGCGTAATTAACGCGCGCGCCCGCAGTTTCCTGGTGCCGTAAACAACGACACGATACGCGTGGCGAGCGCAATTGCAGTCGGACACGCACGCGTGCAACGACCAGCATCCGATCGCGCGTATCTTTTCAACAATCTACAAGACGGAGAGAGCCTTTCACCACGCCACATAACCTCAAAGATAACCTAAAAATAACAATGGCATTCCCGCACATAATCCCGCGGACCCCGACAGATGTCGCACTCAAGATTTAATCCGACCGACACCTCTAACACCTCCAATTCAAATGGGAAAAGAAGAAAGTCGTCGCAGATAAGGCCGGAATGCGAGGCTGCGGCCGCCTCGGGCGGCTTGTCCGCGCAACACAACAAGCGAAATTCATAAGCCGGATATATCTAGATCACTTGTAACGTCGCGTAGAAAAAGTGGCTCTAATTATGACGCCTTTCACCATTAGTCAAGCAGCTTGCCGTTCAAGATTTAAGCGT
Organism: Ecitodaemon sp. MM-2014; assembly: GCA_030557295.1. Classification (NCBI taxonomy): domain Eukaryota; kingdom Metazoa; phylum Arthropoda; class Insecta; order Coleoptera; family Staphylinidae; genus Ecitodaemon; species Ecitodaemon sp. MM-2014. The sequence continues at coordinate 26,915 of JARRAA010005029.1, forward strand.
TTCGTTACCATTAGCCAAGGCTCGGATTATTAAGTTCTACGCCTTAAAGTAAACGCCGAAACGACGCAATATTTCATGCAATTATCCGTTGCAAGTTGGGTTACTCGAATAGTAAGTGATCGAAGGTTAAGAGAACAATACACGCCCGCGAAGTAATGCGGCGCAAGATCTGCGAATAAGGTCGCACATTCTCCGATTACGCAAGGCGCGAACTCGACGCGCCGCCGGAAAGAAAGCTCGCATTTTTGCTGAGTAATGCGCTCCGCACGTAATGCGGATTTATTAGTGCACCTACGATATCGCGATCTCGTCCGATAGTGCGGCTCGCATGCGGTTAATAACACCGCACAAAGTATGAAATGGCCGTAATTCTAAACATTCCACTTAAGATGTTTGGATAGCAAAAATTGAATATTCAAGCATAAATTCTTTCGCAGTCATTATCCAGCTATAAGTAGTTTTTTCCAGCATAAATTAGCGCGAAGTTGAGGTTAACGTTTCAATTATTTCCAACTTTAATTGACAGGCGGCCGGCTGGAGGTCGACGTAAACTTTGCGCACTTTTAAAGCTCACAAAAGTCAAGTTACGCGCGGCTGAACTTTTCGCATCGCCATCGGAATGATTAGCGTCTAAATTTCGTACGCGCGCGAGATCCGAATTGAATTCAAAATCCGCGACCATGCAACGAACATGCGCCGAGAGAAAGAGCCGCGCGGCGGGCGCACAAAAAGTCGTAAACTCGGCGCGCCGCTCGTGTTTTCATTGCGTTAAGATCGCGCCGGGCCCGCTCGCAATGCAATTACGTACGAATCACAAAACGGCAAATTTCGAATGATGAACTTTTAATGCGTGGGCGCCGCCCGCCTGGGCGTCGTCAAAGTTTTTCCTTCCTTTGGCGTTCGGCGCGGCGAGAATTAATGTCGTTTGCATCTCCAGCCGGCCGCGGCGCGCCGCCTCCTCGAGACGCTTCGCTTATCTGCGCCGAGGATAAAGCGGCGCGCGCGTCACGAACAGATTCTCGCTCTCGACGCTCGCGAGTGCAGCGAGCATAACGAATAACTGTAAGCGAACTCCTGACCACACTACGCGGAAACGGCTCACCTCTCCTCGATGCGCCGCGCGCATCTATTTAAATAGACGTTCGCATCGCGATAAAAAACGATTTACATCTGCGCGTTCCGTTCGAATTCGTTTTAAATTCAGATGTAATAAAGTTATAAAAAGCCGCAGAAGTAAAAGGTGCGCTCCGAGGCCGAAAAGCTCGCAACGATAAATGCTATGAATGCTACATTTATAGCAATTACCGAAGACATTTATTTATGCGGAGCGCGCCCCAGATGATGTCGATGCAACACGTCGTCGCGCATTGGCAGCGAGTCAAGCGCAATTTGTTCGGCGCGCCGACATCCGCGATGTTTTGAGGGCGCAACGCGTTTATTTTTATCAATCCGAAGCTATTCAACTCTTTGCGACCTAAGTTTATTGCCTCGCACGTTGCACGCCCACAATATAACCTTATCCTTGACCCGTTGCGAACGCGCTGAAAAAAGTCCTTTCCGAAGCGCGCGAAGTCGCGATGTGATGCGAGAGTTATTTAAACAAAACGAAAACGGGCCTAAACGCGCCCCGCGCGGCGAGGCGACGGCTCCGTGCCTTCGTTTGGAGCGGAGCTGCGAACACATTATGAACACGCTTTCATTTCATTGCGTTTCATTTCAGTCCAAGCCGGCCACCCACTGGAAGCTATTTGCTCGCCGGCGCGTCGCCGTCGTTTTGCATTCGTTTGTGCACTTTGCGCGGAGCAATCAAAGGGAAAACGAACTTTAGTACACGCGTCCGCGCGATATGCGCACGGAGCGCAATTAACATAAAGCCGCAGAACGCGACGCGGCGGCGGCGGCGGCGCCGGCGTCGACGGCGACGAGCGACCCCGGGTGCGTTTCGTGCGCACGGCACAAAGTCGTCCTGTAATAGGCCACGCACGTCACCGGCGCACGATAGCCAACTACTAAGTGGACGCGTTAACGGCTTAAAACTCTCCGGCGCGTAGCCCACACGCGCAACCTGTTGAGGCCGAAGCTCCGCGCGGGGCCCGTCAAGACGTCCCGAGCGTCGAAAGCGGGAGGGACGCCGTGGGATCGAAAACAAATCGAAACTAGTCGCCCGGCCGTCCCGAGGCCCGCGATTTGCATTCGCAGCGCAGAACTTCTTTGACGCGTCAAATCGAATGAAAATTCAATTTGCAGCAGATCCGCCAAGCAGTCTCGTTTTTTGTTGTCGGACGAAGCGACGGCGCAAAAAAAGTTCAGTTGCTTAGGTGAAAAGTCATTAATGACATGCTTCGCCTACACGAGCGAGCGAAACGCGACGCGCGCGCATTTATTAAGCGCTTAATGATCACAATCAGAGCACAATGTCGGCGCCGAGAAACGACTGAGGCAAACTTGATCAAAGTCGAGCGATACGTTCCAATAATCCACTTTCTTTTCCATTTTAATTTGCAGCCACATTAGGCGGCGGACATGCCCACAAACATCAAAACAAGCAGAATAAAGTACCAATATGCATATTAACGTTAACACGAATTTACATCGCGTTGCAAGTTTAAAGCGCCATAAATATTTTGATTTTCAGGTGCACGGGGAAATTTATTCAGCGCGATTTGCATAATCGCAAGCGCTGAATGCATTTGCAGCGCTCGCGAAATTTCCCATCGGCCGGGCGATGCCTATAGCGGCACCGGAGCGCTGAAAAGTGTCAAGCGCACCGCTCGGCGGCTCGCCCAGCGAGCATAAATTAATTTCGCAATTAATTTTCCGTCTCGTCGAGCAAAACGCCGCACACGGGCATGCGCGACCGTTTGCAGCCTGCCATATTGCGCAAGCCGAGCATTTTTTCCTTCGAATTTGAAAAGTTCAAGAGCGCGGCGCGCCGGTCAGAGTGGCGATCGGTTACGAAATTTCAGCCGCAGTTGCGATTATCCGAAGAAACGCTCGGAAAAATCGGTGGCGTGTTCTCAAATTTAAATTCGACTACAACGCCGGACGAAATTTATTCGCCTTTTCCACGCCTCCACCTTGGAATATAAAACGACGACTGAAAACGAAGAGGGGTCCTTTCCTAAATCACAGGAGGGGGTGTTTTGCCGCGGCGCCGTGTCGATAACGATCGCGAGCGGTTTGTATTACACGACACGCAATTTCCCCACGCGCACTACGATATCGTACGCCGCCGGGGAAACATTTGCACGGCCAGCGCTGTGGCCGTGCCGCCGGGCGCCGTCACATCGTTAGCGTCGCGGCCGGGAATCCCGGACGCGTGCAACATTTATCGCCTTTCGTTGTTTTCTTTGCATAACATCGACGACGTTGTTATGTTGTTTGGCGCCCGCCGCGCTCCGAGTGTGGCTAATGCGATATTTAACGTCGTTTCGCGTCACGCTCGATTAGCGCCTCGCGCGCGGCGCACAAAGAGTCACCGTTGCGCGGGCGAAAAGTTTCGCCGCGCGCGTGGAATCAATCAATCGACGCGTCGAAGGTGAGCGGTGCGGCGCGAGTCCGGAGCGGCGAAACGGCCGAATCCGTAAAGCCGCTTCGGCAGCGGGTGTTGTCGGCCATGTGTGTGCCCCACATCGTCGACGTAACGGTTCCCGCCGAGCCGCTCGCCATGCCCGCGCGGCCGACGCGTGGAGCGGCGCTTATCGTCCGCTGTTGCTGCCGATGACCATAACATAACTTCGGCTCCGATATCGGCGCGTTCGGCGCGAAAGAACAAAGCCGACGATGCGCCTCGCGGCGAACGACCGACGAGCCGGCGCGCGCGGGAACGAAGAAAAGCGCGCGCGCGGCTAAAGTTTACTCGAGTTCGAGTTCATCAAACGAAAAACTCCGCGGGATGGGTCGCCCGCCCGTTCCGTCTTTCGCGCACGGCGTCAAGCTGAAAATAACTCATCGAAAGCTCGCCGCGACGTTGTTCGATTTTTATTGCGCGCAAACACGCCGTTTTTATTTGAGTTCGGCGAATGGTGGAAAAAAAAACAACGGAAAACAGCGCAATCGTAAAAGAATACAGCGATTGAACTTTGTCGATTTCATGCAGTTGCCAATAAAAGCGAACGCGCCGCGCGTTTGTTTTATATCTTATTTTGTTTGCGCGCAGCCGCCAGGAAGCAATTTCGTGAGTGCACCGCGCGTTTTTGGTTATCCGCAATGCAAATGGCGCGCGTCTCGATCGCGCCGCCGACGTGGAGGCGCCGGGTACCGTCCATAACTGCGCGCACGAAGCTAATTATTTGATGATTAAGCAGCGTACGCCGTACGCGTCTAACGATAATTTGATTGGCCGCGCTTGGCCTCATTTCCCTAGCGGACAACGAGCCGTTATCGATAATACGGCTAGCGTATGCAAGCACGGGATAATCTGCAGGAAGGAGCGGAAGCTTAATCAAGGACGATTTGAAAATAAACTTCTTCGCGCAGAGCTTACGATTTTATTTCCCACCAAGGCATAATCCACGAGCGGAATTGCGGGCAACGTAACAGTAAACGGCGAGGCCTTGGATGCAGAGCAAACCGCCAAGACCTGGATGCGTCTCGAATGTGTACCAATAATATGCAAAAGCGACGTACGGATTTCCTCCCGCCTTATTAAATACCCGCTCGCACTCGCGCCGAGCGCGAGCGACGATGAAAGTTCGTTCACCTTCCGCGGCGTCTTCGACTTCTGGGTTATTGTTCTGTTACGCGAGGAACGCACGCGGATCTGCCGGTCGTTCACGGCTGGCGCTTCCGAACGCGACCAGCGCCGGCAGGACGACCAAGCCGAGCCGAGCGGAGCGTGGAAGAAGGCGACGACCAAATTGATCGGGCGCACGCTTCTTCTCACCTTTTACGGCCGGAGCGCTTCTCGGACGGCGGGCAATTAAGCCGCCCGAAAAGGTGAAGATGGCGTGCGATGATAGATTCCCGGAGGCCGGACAATTACGCTAAGAGCGACTTCTTATTAGATAAAGATGAACATCGAAGTTTACTCGAAATGTACCATTAGGTGCTTCCAGAAGTTTATTGCCGACCGCAACTTCGCACACGGAGCGAAAAATTATGAACAATTTTTCACTTACGACAATTGACGACGTGGCGAAATGAAAACTCGCCGAAGGCGCGCAGACAACGCCGAAAACATCCGAAACAAACGCAGATGTTTGCTTCCGCCCGCTGATGAATATTTGCGATTTCAATTGCCCCGGTTTCGCGCCGGACTTTTCTGTTCGCCAATGCAGGAATTGAGCGCTGGACGTGGACGCACAAAGCGTGGTGCGAAAGGCTTCCTTGTTTTAATTAACAACTAAACGGCGTCCTATCGATCACCGCCGATAGATTAGGTACCCGCAACAGCTCTAGATAGCGAGACATAGTCCGGATCACTTTCATTTTCAAGAACTTTCGAAATTAATATCGCGACCGACGTGTTGTCCACACGCCGCACGCACCGTTCTTGTTCGGTTCCCCAATCTCGCCGCGCGCCGCACACTCATTTATTAATTGGCAATTCGATCGTCCGCGTTTTGAAATTCGCCGCGCGCGCGCCGTTCGTGCGTCGATTTACATTTGAACGCCAATTAAGCATCATCGACGCCGGTTAATTCCGCGTCGACGGAACACAATAAACCAGATAGCGCCGCCGTTCGGCCAGGGGGCGCACG